>JAUBOC010000050.1:15520149-15530811 GCA_032275365.1 Anablepsoides cearensis | reverse complement strand
CACTAATGATGAAGAAATTAAGAAACTATTATTCTAATATAAAGTTCTTATTTTTCTACTGAAGTGAAAAAAAAAACTGCAGCCTCAACCCACGAATTGAGACACAGCCATGGTTATTTTATTTGCCTATAATGGTTACTTGCAAGTGTAAAAACTGTAGCTGCAGAAGCAGCTAGCTGTAGCACTGTTAGAAGAAAATATAAGACTTTAGCCAGAAAAGCTCTGGTTTGTCACTCAACATAAATCTGTTTGATCTTCTGCTTCCTTCAACACACCTGGTTCTGGTTTATTAATCATCACACCTGCACCTAGTCAGTCATTATCCTCTCAGTATAAAGAGTCTCTGTATTTTTACTCTTTGTCAGATCTTTGTCAATTCCTTGGTTTATTGAGTTACAGATAATAATTGAGGCTGAAAGAACATGATGGCAGTGATAAACTGAGAAACAGCTTGATGGGCTGCTTGTATAAACAAGTTAAAAATAGCTTATGCACTTAATCACAACTAGCACCAATATAATTAGTTGCATTATGCAACAAGTTACTTTTATTTGCTCATATATTACATTTTGAACTTTGAAATGGAACCAGAACTCCATCCATCCATCGTCTAAACCGGCTTCTTCCTTTCAGGGTCACGGGGGTCACTGGTGCCCAAATCCAGCAGTTATTGCACAAGGGGCGGGGTACACCCTGGACAGGTCTCCAGTCCATCACAGGGACACATACAGACAAACAACCATTCACTCTCTCACACAATTTAGAGTTACCAATCAACCTGTCATGTTTTTGGTCTGTGGGAGGAAGCCGGAGTACCCGGAGAGAACCCACGCATGCACCGAGAGAACATGCAAACTCTACCCAGAAAGGTTCCCGGGCCAGAATTTGATCTGGCAACCTTCTTGCTGAGAGGCACCAGCTCTACCAACTGAGCCACCATGCCGCCAAAAACCAAAGAATCAGAACTTCAGAAAATAATTTCCATCCATTGCTCCAGGTTGAGATAATAAAGTGCTTGTTTACAGCTATTGGGCAAATGTTTGATTGACAGCCGTTTTCCTTCAATAACAACTCATTGTTCACACACTTGCAAATATGACTAGCTTAACATAGCAACAAGTCAACAAGGGGGGCACTACTCGTATGATACATTGTTTTCATTTTTACTCTAAGCTGTAAGTTCTGTTTGTAATAACTTGTTTTTCCTTGGAAGTCAACCAGTTTGAATAAGAAAGCACAGCAAAAACATATAAATCTGTGTATTGGACAATTATAGTGTCTTAGTTTTGTTGGAATAAACCTCTAAAAGTTCAAGCATTATATGTTTTAAAAACAAAAACTAATTAAAAGATATAAAAAAACCTGGTTGAAATTTCAAATCAGAGATAAACAAATGTTGACTGCTCTTTGAGGGTGACTAAATCATAAAAGTGTTTTCTAACAGGCTGGGGAATCTGAATGAGTTTAGACCCAACTGGCTGCCATTAAACTCCATTCTTCAAATATTCATAGTGAGTCTTGTAAATGTTTTTGGTAAATGCTTAGTTAATTGTAAATGCATTACCATCATCATTTTATTACATGTCAATTCACAAAACATTTCTGTGAATATTTAAAGTGTAAAAAGTGACAGCAGCAACTAGCACTTTCACTGCTGCCTGGGGCACTTCTGGATAGAATATCATATTTTGATATTGTAAATAGAATAGAATAAAATAGAATAGAAACAGCCTTTCCCGCAGAGAGAAAATTCAGTCCACAAAACAATATATTGCTATGCAATAGTAGCAATAGTAGCAATAATAGAATAAAAAAATATAAATACTGTACAAGGTAATAAAAATAAGACACTGTGCAGAAAAATTACAAGTAAACATGACTCATGATCCAAGGGGGTTTGCAGTTGAGTCAAATTAAGTCATTTCTCACAATATGCATAATGAAGATGTATAATAAATATCGTATAGGGCAGAGTATTTACAGGGCGATGTTCCAGTACAGATAGATGGTATATGGTAAATGGCCTAAACTTGTAGCAGTTCACCAAGTCCAAGGACTCAAAAGGATTTTACACTTCAGTCATTCAAACACTGATGGTGGTGAGCTACACTGTAGCCACAGGTGACCGTTGGCACATTGACAGAGGTTGCAAAATTGTAAAACTGAAACTAACAATTTAACAGTTTCCAAAATAAGATTTGCATGAGAAATTTTGTAGATCAACACTACCAACAACATTACAGTACAAAGCTATTCTACCAGAAAAAGCTCACCAGTTTTGTTGTGTTGAACTGTTTCTCCAAACTGAGGCTGGAAAAGCTACACAGTGGTGGGACTAGAGGCTGTTTTCTTGGGTTGACATAGGTGGGCTGTGAGATTCCAGCAGGGGGGGCAGAGTTTATTGTTGCAGAAAAACCTTTAGGCTTTAATTCATGCATTCAGGTTATTTGTCTCTGCATGGAAAATACAGAAAACAACAATTAACCAGGTGCTGTTTGTCAGAAACGTCTTTTGATCCCAGAATAATAAATACTTGTAATCCATTGTTTTCCCTACACACACTATAATGTAAATGTCATTTTGTAACACCTATTTGTATTTAAATATTTTTCCTCACATTTGCAGTATATGTGTAATTAACTAATCTCAAAAAAAGATATTTTCACAAAAGGCCAACATTAGTCTGATTCTGATCTAGGGCCAACCTTGATCAATATGTATTTTTAAAAAAGTAAAAAAAAAATAAAAAAAATTTCCCAATTAAAATTTAGTTTTTGCAAATTTATCAATTTAAGTCATGGAAACTTTCAGGATGTGCTTCAAGTGTAGAAATGCATCAGTAGTTCCTTGACAATCCGAAGTCTTGAAACTGTCCCTGTGGGATTTCCTGTCCCAGTTGGTGCGTGAAACCATTTTAAACTCAAAGGGGTGTGAGAGAATTCTGAACTTGTGAGTTTAGACATTAACATAAACAGTATTTCTGCTGGTTTTCAGTATTGTGTAACTACACAGTTATATCAACTTCAAATATGGGTGGTAAGATAATTTGTAGTGCCAGCTCTCCCCCATGCTACCTCCTTGATCTACCACTGTGTCTGCAACAAGTAAGATATTGTTTACATCTTTCCACAGAAAACCCTCTTCAAAATGGCTTCAAAATTACAATAATAATAAAAAAAGTGTGAACAGATTTTCATGAATGAGCTGATTTTACTTTAAAAATTATAAGCATAACAGCTGAGTCTGAGTTAAAATTAGAAAACATAGAAATGAATTTGTAATGAGTGTAACATGTTTCTTATGTGATTCAGAGCAACAATAAGTTACCTGTTACCCATTCACACACCTGCTTCCTGGAGGTGACCAGCTTCTACCACAGCTGCTCTAAAACAGCCTCAGTATGTGACTGATCACACAGAGCAGCTGCCTGGGGTCTCCGTGTGAGAGATGTGTGTGAAATGATCCAAACACGGCGTTCACTGGACTCTGCAGCTTCATGTTTTCATGCACAGACGTGCACCAACGTGCTGCACAGAACATTTCTTGGCGGACCTAAAAGCTGCATTCCGCCCCACCCCTCGCAAACATCATCATCACCTCAGATCAGGAAGCACGGCTGCGTTTTGTTTTTATCTTCTTTTTTTGTTTTAAAGACGAGACTTTAGGTGAATGCAGCCGCAGCGAACCCTAACCAGGAGGGCGACGAGGCGATATTGTAGTAAACACGGTTGATCAGTGCAGAAAGAAGAGAATTGGTTACATCAAGACTCAGCTGTGGATGCATTTGACAGACTCACCGGAGAAGAAGGGTATGTGTTCAGTCCCACTGATAAAACCCATTAAAACACACAAACACACGCGCGGTTGCGTTACTACTAGTTTATGGGGATTTATATTTACATCCGGAGGTTCGACTGGCGTACACAGCGTAACAGACGTTCAGAAACCTGCGGTCAAAACATGATTTTTTTTAATCCAATTGTTTATGTCGCTTCCCCCCTCCAGGTCCTAACTCGGTGTGACAAAGATTTTGTAAGTTTCTCTATTCACCACTTTCTCACACCAGACTGTTCCACTGCGTTTGTCATGTGCCTTTTAACAGTTTCGTCCCCGACGCCAGAAACTCCCCAGCTGCCCCCCTCTCTCCCTCCCCGCGCAAACCACCGTTCAAAAATGTCGCAATTTAAGGTTTGTTTAACGTTTGACTATATAATTCAGGATTTGAGACTCAGCTGTGGCATTGTTAGCAGTCAGTCGACTGTTTTCTTAAATTCGGCATTAATTAAACTTTTTGTGGACAAGTTAAATCCGTTCAATTTCTGTTTTTGTAAATATTTACACTGCGCTGCTACCGGAAATAACGTGTAGTCTTCGAACCAGAGGAGTCATTTGGAAAAAAACTACTATTCCTAAACTCTTGTAAATAAATGACATTTTGGGGGGAGTAAGTGTGCCGAAATTGATTTCATAATGTATTAAATGTGTAAAACGTTTATTTGTGGGGTTAGAGCTATGTAGTCAAGCACTTGAGTTAAACACATTTAAATGGGAAGAATAAGGTGGAAGTTTGGACTCGAGTATGAGATGGGGCAACTGTGTTATTTTCCACCCAACAGTATCCAATACTTTATTTAAATGTTTATTTATGTTTATTTAATAAATGCCATTAATCTGAGCTCATCATTACACAAGTGTAAACATGTGTAAGACTTAAAAATGAAACTAGCATTTATCAAACTGATGCCTTGCATAAATGTTAAGCAAGAGCTTGTGTGATCTAATAAAACTCTGAGTATGTATTGGAGGTGACTCTCAGATATTTTGTTAACATGATTGACTTTAACAATTAATGCCAAATAGTTACATAAAGATGTTGCCTGGTGTGGTACAGTGTGTGAATGAGCTGGGAACAAGTCTCAGCTACTACCACACCAAGTTTTAGCTCAATATCTGTGAATCGGACTTGGTTATAGCTATTTTTGTATTTGTCATTATTGATTAGGTGTGGCAGCCATCCTAAACCAAGTTGACTCCAGAAGTTAATCAGTTGTAGATGCACATCCAGTGATTTTTTTCTGACAGTTTTATGATCAATTACCAAATGGTTGGTGAGATATTTTGCTAACAGACAGAGACAAAAGAAGACATGCATTATGTTACTTTCCACCTTCTGTTACAGCGGGTGAGTTAAAGGTGCTCTGTTCAGACTTTGCACTAAAACTCATTTGTAAAGGTTCCTGTTCATCATCATTGGAACATGGTGCCGTTTGACCTGCTGGCTGTCAGGATTCTGCTACACTCACTGTAAAGCCCAGAGGAAATTAGGTATTACATCACAATGCATCCTAAGCAGAATGCTTGTATGCAGCAAGCTCCATTTGTTACTCAACTTTAGCTCAAACACAGAAGGCCAGCAACAGAAGCTGAAACCACTCAGTTGGCTAAAATAAATACTAAAGGGGAGGATTCAACTCTGCAAGTGTTCAGTCTGTCTCTCTCCATATGAGGTTAGAGGTTATACCTGTGGTTACGCCTCTTACTACTGCTGCTTTGCACATATGTTGAATAAAGTGTGTGGCTCATTCTGAATTGTACAGATTTAATCAAACCTCTCGCCCTGTCCTCCAGTCAGGAAATCTAGAGTGACACAACCTCTGGGTTTGATTAATACTCATTACATGCAGGTTTATTTCCTCACCTCCTTTTACATACTCTACCGAAACACTCGGGTCATTTGACGCAGATTGAAATCCGTGGCTCATTTTGAGGAATGCCAGAGTTTGTTGATATTTGAAGCTCAAATGAAAGGAGCGTGCGTGTTTACCTTCACATAGTTTGAGCAGAAAAGCTATTGCTTGCCTCCAAGTAACTGAGCGGGGAAGGCCACAGGAATGCATTCCACGGCATTTCATAGGATTTGCTTCAACCATGGGAGAAAATTCCACAAGGTGCGCTCACGTGTTTCACTTGACATTCCTCTGTGTTTGTTAACACCAGGAAGACTCTGCAGTGTAACTTAGCCTAAATCTTTGTCTGCCATCAGTTTTCTGCTGTAAAGGAAGTGTTTTTTTTCTTTTATTGTTTATCCTGCACACTAAATGCACTACCTCCACATGTTACAGCTGTGCTTTGTAGGTGACTGAGGTTAGTTAACTTCTGCCTCACAAACTTCCTCTCGTCTCTCGCTTCCCCTTTGTATCTGCTCTTGGCAGACAGGTTGAGTTGCATTACCTGCAGTTTTCACCGCCTTTGCGCTATCGCAACGCGTTTAGTTTTGTCGAAAGGCGTGGTTCAGAAAGCTCAGGGTGCTACTATGACTTCATATCTTCTCATCTACAGTTTCTTCTACACAAGGCCACAATAAGATGTAGAGTTTAAATGCCTAAATATGGACACCTACAGGATCATGATCTTGTTTTTGGTGCATTATCAGAAAGCCATGACTTCACAAATGTCAAGTCTGCTTTGATAGGTCAGATCCTGCTCACACTGGATGAAAATCTTTTTTTTCCAGGATCTTAGTGACGTCCTCAGAAGCATAATTTATATGTACAGGAGTTAGACAATGAAACTGAAACACCTGTCATTTTAGTCTGGGGGTTTCATGGCTAAATTGGACCAGCCTCGTGGCTAATCGTCATTAAATTGACTTTGCACCAGTAAGAGCAGAGTGTGAAGGTTCAATTAGCAGGGTAAGAGCACAGTTTTTCTCAAAATATTGCAATGCACACAACATTATGGGTGACATACCAGAGTAATGTCAGCATACCCTCAAGAAGTACGAACCACATCCAACAGAATTAACTGGGGACACAAAAGGAAGCTGTCTGACAGGGATGTTATGGTCTAAAACCAAGTGTTTCGGTTTCATTGTCTAACCCCTGCAGTGGGCTCCACATTATGCATCATAGAGCATAACATTTTGTGGGGGATTTTTGAGCAAAATTTCTGTAGGAAGGTTGTGGGGGCAGGATAACACGCACATCAGGGGCGATTTCTCTATGACTTCATAGGAAGCTCAGCTTCCCCTAAAATAAAAAAAGTGATTAAATATATACTGTTGTGTGTACATGTCATTGACTAAATATGTTCTCAAACGCGCTCAACTTTTTTTCAGAATCAGCTTCTTAACACTAGTAATGACACGGCTTTCCTCTCCCTCATCCCCTCATTCACGGTGCTTTAAACAGCAGGATGCTGAGCGCCTCTGGGGGTCTATGGGGCAGTGGGCTGGCCTCGGCTGGCCTGGACGCTGAGCTTCTGCATGATGATTGGATGATGTGTCTGGGGGTGAATCCCTTTTTGATTGACAGCGAAATGAGCGAATCAGCGATCTTTTGGTGTAAACATCCGTGAGAGCAGTTTTTAAGTTTAATTTCTGTTCTGAGTTGAATCGGAGACTTTAATAAAACTTTTTAGCAGCATTTTCTTAAAAAAGACAAACGAGCTTCTGTTTCTGGTGGGTTGTTTGTAGCTGCTTGTGTTTGGAGACAGAATTTTATCACACTTTCTGACTTCTATCACTCTTTCTGACTTCTATAGCAGTTTCTGTCCAGCGGGTGCTGCTAAGCCCCCACCCCTGTCACACTCATCTTCATCATCTTCATCATCAGGGCAGAAGCTGACTGTTACATTAGCAAGATGGATTTATGACTGAACGAACGTCCACGTCTTTTTTATCATCTCTGTGGGTAATAATACATAAAAACAAGTTTTTTTCTCTGATATGTTGGGTGTGGTGTAACTGTTGATAGGACAGTATCTGAGACTTTTTATTTTTATTTTTACTGAGACCCACAAGCTTCTCGCTGCAGACAGGGAAATGACTACAAAGTTTATCGGCACAAAGACATTCCTCGCTAAATGAATGCAGCAGCATGGATACGACCATGGTAAGAGTCAGATCATTTTGAAACTACAACCCTAAAAGATGTAGTTGGACTTTTTTTTTATTTGTTTGACATATAAGAGATAAACTCACTCTGCTGCTGCTCTGAGTGACAGCAAGGTCAGAAAAGTTGGGTTTTTTACCTCTGCCTCTCTTTGGCTATACGCATGTAAATGCTCCTAAGCAGCCATTTCTCAGTTAATTATTAATTACTCAACATGCCTCGGAACCCCCGCCCCCTCGGTAATACAGTATACCACATGATTTTCTACAGGTTTATACCATCATGGTATGAAAATGATCAATACTGCCCAACCCTAATTCCACCACTATTTTGAAGTGTCCCTGGGCAAGAAACAGAACTCCTACTGCCTCTGATGTGTCCCATCAGTGTATGAGTGTGATTTAAAGCACTCACTGATTAGTCTCCATAGAATGATCTATGTAGATTAGCTTTGTAAAGAGATCTAGTGGAGTGCTGTGTGAATGTGTGTGTGTAACTGAGGACACAGATTGTGGCTAAAATGATCTAATCAACATATTTCAGTCCTTGTATTTATAGTATCATTCACATATTTGCAAAAACAGTGACAGGAAAACAGATAAAACTAGCCTTTTATTTTTGTTGGTATAAAAACCAATAAATTTTGGTTTATGTTAGTTTTGTTTGCAGCTTCAAAAAGCCACTGCAACGGGACAACAACAAGTCAAATGTGGTCTCAGAGCTGCAAGTTGCAGACCCCTTAGGGGCAGAAAAAGAAAATAAAAAAGCTAATATTGCTGTTTTTTTATTGTTTAATATTGTAGCCTACAGATTTAAATCCAGAAGCTACAGTTTAGGTTTTTAGATGGCAAACCTAGATTGATGTGGTTGTGCGTCTTCATTGAGAAATATTGAGCTTCTGTTTCAGGCTCTAAGGTTTTTTTATTAAGGTTTTCAAAGGAGTGCCTGTGTGTAACAAAGTAAAACAAACATCTGTTTAAAAAAAAAGCAACATCTTTACACAGCATTGGACTCCTGGGTTTATTGTTTTTTCTCAAATATTCCTTTAGAACAAATAAAGAAATATGGTGTTTAGAAAATGTCTCACAGCAATTTGTGTAAAATTGTGTGCTCGGTAAGAGCTGTACATTCATCTGTACCGTCAAGCTCCTTCTGCAGTTATCAGCTGAGTGAAAAAAGAAGCATTAAACTGTAATAAGCTGATATATCAGTCAAAGTCTTATAGCCACTTATTTGGATTGATCACCCAACTGTGAGACACATCATCTCATGGTTAGAAAGCAAGAAGCAAAGACGACAGCATCTTTAATGTGTCAGGCAGACAGCCGGAGCCCATGGGCAAACTGTTTCTCTGAGGAGGAGCTGCTGTCGTTGAGCTCGACAGTCATGGCCGAGTGTTCACTGGGCCGAGAAAAGGAAAACTTCCCCTCTAGCCTGGTTTTGTGAACAACTGTCCTCATGTATTTACAGTGTTAAACACAAACTGTTATTATCGAGGAGTGGGGATGCTCATCATGCTTAAAGCAAACTGATGTGACAAGATGCAGACAATATGTTGTAACATGACATTTAGTGGCACAGCCTGAGTGGCATTTATCTGGTCATTTAAGCTGCAAACATGATTCAGAGGTTTTGTGTTTAAAATAAAATGTTTAATCCGTGTTGATACATGATAATCTGGCTGTTCATAAATCGTAGACGGAACTGGTCACATCCCACATGGAGTTGTGGGATGAATTATTTCCATCATCAGTTTTGAAACACAACAAATTAACCCAATTTTGTAATTTTCTGGGGTTAATATTTTTTTAACCAAACATAAAGTTGGTGTGCATCATTATAGATTAGTTTAATCTTGTGACTGACTGGTCTCACCGGTCAGATGTAATCACTTAATCACACATCCATGGCACTGGCTCGTCTTTTTACACAACAGCCTTTTCAGCATTGCCACTCCCTCACTTTACAGCACAGAGGTGCATCTATGGTGGGCTGACTTTGTTCCCCACATTGCCTCCTTACATTCAGAAGTCCCACCGATGCAGCCAAAGACATTTGTCATGATGTGGTGATGACTACTGGTTTGTGTGACTAGTTGTCTACAGGATTCAGATTACAAAATATTCAACAAACATTTTGTGTACGATATATCGGTATTAATATCGGTATCGGCCGATATGTAAAACTGATCCGATAATAACGTCCGATATTGATTTCTCACTTTTTAGCTTTGTGTTTCTGTTTTGGGAGGGGAGATGGTTGGTTGAGCAGCATCTATTTGATCATGATAGTGATATTGATGCAGCACAGCCTGAAGTAGGGAGCCATGTCAGAGATCTGGTCATTTATATACCGTATCAATAAAAGACCAAAGTGTGTTTGTGTGTATATGTATAATATAACTTTTTTGTTTGTGTAATATTGATAAATATTGGTTATCGGCCATAACAGCAATAATTATATCTGATATCGATATCGGCTTAAATTTTCATATCGGTGCATCCCTAATTTTGTGTAGTGCTCCAGTGCTAACATGGAGCCTCCAGTCAGTTTTTATCTGCCATGTTGCTTGAAGGGAACCCTGACAGACATTATTTGTAGGGCTGGGCGATTATAAATGGCAAATTCGAATTAATTGATTAAATTAATTAAAGATTTAAATTTGGGAAAATTGAATTTTTTTCCCCACCAGTCAGTGGCGGCTGGTCAATAGGGGGCGCTGGTTCGCCGCCCCCCCTCTAGTTTTGGTACACAAAAATAAAATAATATA
>JAUBOC010000050.1:15309552-15319949 GCA_032275365.1 Anablepsoides cearensis | reverse complement strand
TCTTTTGGTTGTTGGTTTTATTGTAATTGATTTGATATATTTTGTTTCATGCTCTCTTTGATGTTTAAATTATTTTTTCGATGTAAAGCACTTTGTAACATTTGTTTAGAAAGGTGTTATACAAATAAAGTTATTATTATTATTATTATTATTATTATTATTATTATTATTATTATAAACCACTTATGTATTATTTTTACTTTTTATTTGTTAGACAGCACGAGATGCAAATGGAACACCCAGACAATTAACGTGTGATGTACAGTAGGACTCCTGGGCAGGAACTGAACATGAGGTGCTTTTATATTGAATAAGATCTCTCTGTGAGTTATCAGGACTGTTTGTATCACTGTGGAGCACTTTGAAAGTCAGAAGCTGTGTGCATACTTGATGGTCCATGTCATTTAGGATATTCAACAATGGAGGATTCTGTAGTCAAAGCTGTGTATTAGGGGATGTTTTTAAAATTTAAAGCATAGTTTGAAATTGTTAAAACCCTTCAGAAGAAGGCATTACAGGAGCCAATGAAAAAATGAGTCTGGATTGTTCTGCACACCTTAACAGAAGAAACTGTAACAGCAAAGGTGACATTAAGTAGCTTCTGCCAGGACTGTTATAGTATTTAAGTGTGACAGGGCCTGAAACAAAGTAGACACATATTTAACCCTTGAATTATCCTTTAACGTTATCACCAGTCATGTTCCCTAGGGCAAAAACATTGACAATCTTACATAGCTAATAAAACTACTAATAAAATAAAATCACAATAAACAGCCAATATGTTAGAGCTATCGACGTCTGAAATAAAAATATCCAATTTAAATGACTTTTTAAAAATATTTTAAACTCTTTATAAGGCCATTAGTTTTTTAATAAAAGTCCACCATTCAGTATTTTTCTCAAAATCAAAGAAATATTTATTTAATGGCAATATTGGAAAACGTTTTGACAATTAAAAAAATTCCAGTCAGGAGTTTTGTAAAGACCCTCCAGCCCCACAGATGCTTCAGATCCAGTAGCTGGAAATGATGTCATGTTGTCGTCTTTGTTATATGTTAATTTTTCAATCATTGTTATTTATATTTTTCTGAATCTCTACTCACACACAATTCTAGTTTCTGTTTATTCTGTAATGACGTCCTCTTTTTCAGGAGAAGCTAATAGGAGAAGGCTGTTCTGAGAAGAATGCATTAATTTATAATAGGATAAATATAGGATTAAAAGTTGTATTTACATTGTATTTTAATGTGGTCAGATTTTCCTCTAAGGAACATGGGAGTAATGTAAAGTTGCTGTGAGGTTACCAAAGCATTTTGTAAAATTTTGTCAAAATAAAAAAGAAAGAAAGAAACCAAATAAATGTATGGCTGATTTCCCCCTAAAAGACATTACAAGGGTTAATCGTGTGGCCGTTGGAAGACCTTTCAATTTTCTTGGCCAATCAGTGTAGGTTTACATATGGACCAATCATATCCTCTTACTCAAGAGTCCCTGTTGTGCCAAGCAAGCACCTACTCTGAAGCAGGAGCTGAAAAAAGACCCAATAAACATGGTTATAAGGACTACAAATAGCCGCAACACTGGCAGGGTGAAAACAAAAACAGGTGAACTGGTTTACTTCAGACCAAAGCACCTTTGGTCATGTGGTGTGCCCTGACCACAAGTCCACTAGGCCTGTTAATGCTGTGTTTCTTATACCCAGGAAAATAAATAGTGTGTATGAGACACTTCAGGAGTGTGTGTGTCTGGAGCTGTGACCGGTTCAGGGTGTACCTCGCCTCTTGTCCAGTGACAGCTGGGATAGGCTTCATCCCCCTGCGACCCTGAGCAAGACAAAGCAGATATAGAAAATGGATGGATTGATGGCTCTAATTTAAAAAGGCAAACGGGCCATCAAGCTGACATGATGGAGTAACCCTACAGCTTCATGTTATAACTAAAGTGCAAATTAAATGCCACAAACACTGGCAGCGTCAAGAAAAGCAGAACCAAACCTCATTTGGAGTCACTGTTGTTATAAAACTCTGTCATAACAAACCACAGTCTTACTTACAGCTAAATAACAAAAGAGGGCAGTTTAAACAAATAAAAAATAAAAAGTGCTTTTTAAAAGGTTGGTGTTTTGAACTGTCTTTGATCTTAGTTTGCTGCATCTAATGTGTGTCTTTTTATCACTTGAACCACTGCTCTGCATTGTTTAAAGAAACATTATAGTGATGTTAAAAGGGCAATATCATGTAAAATCAGCTTTTTTGAGCTTTATATCATGTTATAATGTTATCCTCACATCAAGAACATACACAAAGTCTTGCTTTGACTCATTCATGCCTGTTTAAGAAACCCTGTAAAGTTGTGTGGCAACCAGGCAGGGCAGCAAAAACTACCAGTTGGGCCTAGAACCGCCTTTTGGGATCAGCTCTTCCTCTGGGCTGTGTCTCCAAGCTGAGCTTCCTTGGTGTCCTCGAGCAAGACCCCTAACCAACCAGCTGCCCCCGGGGCGCTTAGCTGCCCACTGCTCCATTTGAGCGATTCTCATATCGTGGAAATATTTATTTAACTAGAAACAGAAATACTTGATCCACAGAATAAAGACACTTGGTAGAATGGTCTGAGTTTGTTTATTGCAATAAACAAGAACACAGGAGTTAACACAGAACCATCAGGCTGTTTGTTAATGTAGCCTCTTTTATAAGACGCGTCGTTCCGGGCCTAACGCACGATCTGTCCTCCATGGCGCATTCAGAAAAAATCACATTTGCGAATAGGCGAAACAGATCTACCCGCCCCTGAGCCGGGAAGCTTGATAGTAACAGGCCCGCCTCCTGCCGGCTTCTACTTGCTTCTGAACAGAGGCTCCAGCTGATGATTTGAATAATGGGAGGAATGACGACGTACTCTCCCCAAGCCCACTGTACCGCGCTATTTAAAGTTTAAAAAAAGTAAAAACAAAAAAAAAAAGTCGAACCGCACCTGACTTTTTCTGCTTGCACACTCGTTTATTTTCGCTGCGTTGTTGATCATGGCAAACTGGAGTGATGCTGAGACCCGCGTTCTCCTTTCCCTGCGCGCCGAGAAGGAGATAAAAAACTTCACGGGGGCAGTGAAGGATGTCGTGCTGCTGGAGCGTGGATTCAGCGTGACAAAAGTTAAGTCACTTCAAAGATTAAAAATCTGGAAAAAAAAGTGGGCTGGATGGAGGATGGACTAGACTTATTTCAACTTGTGCGACGCAATGGGGGAAGAGTTGTTCAGCAAATTCCACCGCTCTCATCAGCAGCTTGGAGGAGAGAGCAGCACCTCCATGCCCCTCATCCACCAGCACCCCCACCAAGGAAAACTGTGATGAGCCGTGCACCGGGAACGCAGGTAGATGCGGACTCCCACATTAAATACATAAGCAAAACGTAATCACAGCTGGTTTTTTTTCCACGCCTCTTATCTTCCTGCTCCGTAAAACTATTTGTGAATGCTTCCATTGAGGCCGGGATGTGGCCGGCTTATTTTTTATTTTATGAATGAATGGACCGGCTTTTAGCCGGGCGTGGCTTGGCACCATGATCGCGGATATGTTTTGTAAAAGAGGCTTATGTGTGCAAACAGGCAGTCCTAATGGCTAACTTCAATGTTAAAATGCTATCTTAAACAGACAATGACCTCATGTCAAACCCTGTACTGGGTCAAAATAAGATGATAGCAGATATAATGATAAATTACAGCAGATCTAGTAGCCAGCAGATTGTGTTGAATCACTTTGTCACAGTCTTCCATCCTGAGCAGCACATTGGTGACAGTGGAGAGGAAAAACCCTTTTAACAGGAAGAAACCTCCAGCAGAACCAGGCTCAGGAACCTCATGGCAGGCAGAGCACAAATCTCATCATTGTATGGGAACATGCATTAATGACAAATAAAGTACATTTACAAATTTATGTTATTAATAAAGTTTATGTTGTGGGAGCAAAAAACTGATTTTTAGTCAATTTTACTGATTTCTGAATGTCAGTTTACCGGTAGCCATCTGAAGTAATGTATGCTAAGGTCTACTATTTTAATTTGTATATTCAAACAATACTTCAAATATTTAAAAGTTCCAAACAGTCACTTGATCAGGGTGGTGTTTCTGTACGTCTAGACTTAAAAATGTCAGTTTACTGTGTGTTGGTGACGCTGCAGAAATGAGCTAATATCACTGCTTTGTATGAAACGTTTCACTTGGGTGAAATGTACAAGAACACCTTTAAACATCTAATATTGCCAATATTAAGGTATATAAACTCATTCTCATATTTATCGTCTCATCAGACCGGCATTCAAACTGATAGAAGTGCATTACAAGATGAATGTTGTGAATTTTTCAAGGTAAACTTCCTTCATCTTTGCACTCTGGATGCCTCTTCCTTTCCCTCTCCCTCTCAGTCAGCTCCTATTATCCCAATCCATCTCCTGCCAGCTTTACATTACTGTTTACCACTTTGCTCCCCCTGCTGCCCTCTCTCTCATTCTTGGCTCTGCTCATTCTGCTGTCCTTGACATGCATCTGTTTCCATTCTCTCTTCTGATGCTGCCTTGTTTGTGGACTATATTGGTTTAAGTTTTTTTTTTTTCCACTGGGTGGTTTAACAGGCCGGCATGATTTCATCAATGTGAATCAGTCAGCCTGATAAGACGTGACCCAGATGGGATCTCCATCTCTTTTTAAAGCCATCCATTACGACCACCCGGCCACATAAGCTCTCGCTCAAGGTTTGGCCTGTCAACCCTGCGCCTACAAATTGTGTTCAGTTGCTTCTGTGCCCTCCCTAAAATGGTAAAAAGAAAAACCTCTTTGTCCCATTTAAATGACTAACAATGTTTGTTCTCATTACATAGTCCTAGTTTCTGTATGGCTGTTTCTGTTTGTTAGTATTATTGACCACAGACACAAAGTAACTTAGAGCTCTTTGAGTTTGGCTTTAGGTTCTTGTTATGATCAGTCATAATACGTTATAATCTTTGTGTTTTTTTACGATTGCAGGACTATCTGATTTCTTCTTAACCAAGTAGAGTGATCATGTGTTTACATTAGAGCTGGGCGGTATACCGTTTTGTACCGAAAACCGTTTTTTTATTTTTGTTATGATATGAATTTCGGACATACCGTTTTAAATAGCCTGAACACGTTCAGAACGTTTCGTCGCGGCCGGGGGACACTTCGCGGCCGTTGTTTCCCGGGGGACACTTTTCCTCGCAGCACTGCTATGTGTATTAGCATGCTAACGTTTTTGTCGGAGCAGCTTGTTAAGTAACTGGGGGTGGGTGGAGACTTTAACGTGCTTTTATTGTGAAAAGCCCGGGGGAAGTAGTTTTGTAGTAGAGCTGAACTGACTGGTGTGTTGTCCTATTAAGTTTTATTAAACACACAACGAAAGACCCGATAATGATTTTTTTCTCAACCTTTCATGATCGGACCAAAATGCATGATTACTGTTTACAACCAGGCAAATTAATTAAATATCAGCTCAGCTGTGATGGAAAAAAAATACCGCCAAATACCGTGAAACCGGTGTAATTGTTGAAAATACCGTGATATAAAATGTGGGTCATATCGCCCAGTTCTAGTTTACATGAACAATAAGCAGGATTTACATGTTTATTATTACAGTAAGTAATGAACTAACAAATGAATCTACCTTCAATCTACATTGAAGACGGTGCAAAGTTATCAAAAATCATTTTAAATGATGTATGTAATTACTGGAACTGCTTTGTCATCATAGCAATCCACTTTACTCTTGGCTCTACTCAGATCAACTTGTATTTTAGTAATCCAGTCAAATTTAAACTCTATTTTTCCAGAGTGAGGTTGTTTAAAGAGCTATGTACAAGTAACTTCAGTAGCTCCTGAGCATAAATATTAGTCATTACCTGGGTCACAAACTGAACAAAATATACAATTAGTTTTTCATTTGTATACGTTGCTTAATATTTATTTTATTTATTTATTCAGGGGCTTTTGCACAAAGGTGTCACCTTTTTTCTCCTTTCTGCAGGTCAAGTCTGTGTCTCATAAAAACAGTCGGGTCTAGACAGACGCTTGCTGCACACATATCCGCCCCACCAAAAATGGGAAAATCTTTTTAAAATTTAAAGTGCGAAATGAAACAAACAGACAGAAACACAACTTCTGAACTTCTAATTTGATTTGAAGTGATTCTGCAATAAAAGTTAAAAGAATTTCTGTGTCCTAACCCCTTGACTTTAAAGCTTTAACGGGGCGTCAAACCTACGTCCACAGCTCTGACCATTGAACTGCTTCAGCCACACAGTAAGACCCACCTGTGGCTGAGCCAAAGTTGAGTAAAATCAATCAATCAATCAACTGGACATTTAAACATCTCCTCTGTTGGGCACAGGAGGTTTCTCTCCACGCATTTCCTGCGAAAAATGAAATCACGAGGTCCAGAGTTAGTAGTGGTAGAATTACTGAGCTAAAACCATCAGAATGAAGCTGGAGGATGGAATATTTTATGCCCCAGCGTGACTCTAATGTTGCTGCCTCTGCATGCACTTCCTGTCGCTGCTGACAGGGAGATAAATGATCTGATAAGGTTACCTGTACTGACCCATATCTGTAAGTAAGTCACATTTCAGAATGAATTTCCAAAAACCATTTGAAATGTCATTTAAAGATGTACAACACACAACACAACACTACACAGTAAGCTCAGTGATTAAAGCCGTTCTTAGTTTTCTTTCATATCCTGAAGGGTTAAATCTTGCTTCATCATTACTTCATTCTTAAGCAATTTTCATCAAAATTTGACACACACGCAAAATCATAAATGTCAACAGTTCTGGAAGTAAAATGTTCATAAGCCCCTCAGATTTGTAATTATTTTATAAAAGTATGTATTGTGATTAGACGTTTTCTTCTCCCTTATTCTAAACATAAAATTCACTGTGGATATGTGAGGAGGACACTTCCCCTTGACAAATAATTACCTTGATGTCTGTGGGCTATTTCCTCTTCTCTAAAAAAATTACTTTCAAATCATCAATTTGAATGGATACATTTTAAAAACATTTACAAGGAACAGGCTTTGTCCTTTTAAAGCCACCACTTCTTATATGAATTTCAAAACAGTTTTGTTTGCTGACATATACTTTTGTGAACAAAAACAGCAATTATTAATAAATAAAACTGGAAAAAAGCACAATTACAAATTACATTTACTTTAGCATTATCCCAAACTAATACTTTATTGGCTTTTTCATGAGAAAACCCACTCCTGCATGAGGAGAAGACCCGGGACGTTGATCTTCTTCCTGAAGCTAAGTTTATAGTTTACACGTGGTGCCAGGCGCGAGGGAGCACACGCCAATAGTGACGCAATCACAGCAGTACGGATTTGATTCTTATTACTTTGTTCCAGCTATTTTTCTTCTTTACATTAGTTTTCAACATGACCCATAGTTTTTGTGTATTCAAAAAAATGTATTTATGCTGAATTGGTATGGCTCTGGTTTTTCTCCTGAGAGCTCTCATACATGCATTCCTTCATGAGCAAACATAAAGAGAGCTCTATACCAACCCCCTGAAACCCTATTCTTTTTATTTCAATTTTGATTTTATACCCCAAACATTTCTCTTTAGGAGTCAAATTCTATGTTTCATTGTACAGTATATGTTTTTCTGTCTTCCAAATTTTCTCTCTTTTTCTTTTTTTTTTTGGTATGTGAGTTTGTACTTCAAATCAAACACCTTACAACAACAACAACTGCCTGTTTGAGCCCACACACTTTTTCTGTAGTAGAGCCATCTGAAGATTTTACTGGAAACCCTTCCATCCTGCCTGGCAGTCTATTTGTGTGTGTGTGTGTGTGTGTGTGTGTGTGTGTTTGTGTGAATGGATGGGGTTTTCCTACAACGTGGGGAAATTTTTCCCAAAAAAAGCAGCCTTTTTAGGACAAAGGTTTAGGTTAGTTTTAGGGTCAGGTAAGTACCTGTGATGTTAATTTTAGGGTGAATGGCCAGGGTTAGGATATAAAGTCTAAAAAATATGAATAGAAGTCAATGGAAGTTTCCCACGGGGTTCAAGAACAAACATGTGTGTATGTGTGTGTGTGTGTGTTCATGCAGTACGAAAGACTCAAAAGCAGTTCTTTTGCCCTGCTATGCTCTCATATCTGATTCTGTCAACTTTCACAGGAAGTGTTTTGCAGGTACAGTCAGGTTAAAATCTGAAACACATCATGCTATCTGTAAATGAGTAGGCAAACAATGCTTTCAGCTTTTTCCATGTACAGAAATAAAATGCTGTAAGCTAAATCCACACCACATTTTAGCATGTTTGTCAAAGCCTAAAACAATGAGCTGGTACTTATGAAGTAATAAGATGACAGAGCTAAATTTGTATTTTGGTTTTCAGTAGAATTTCAGGCAAACTGCATGTCAGGAAATGCATCTGTAGCTTTTACTTGTATTTTGTTACATTCAAAACATAAAAATGATACTTTTACGTATTTACTTTAAAATTTAACACCTCTTACACGTTTCAAATTTAAATCTGTCCGGAACTCATCATGAAGAGAGTTGTTAATGCACGCAAGAAGGATGCAAGGAATGCAAGAAAGAAGTGTTGAATTTATTTGTGAATCAATTTATATATTTTCTTTATTAGAAAATGTGTAAATTGCTCAATTTCACAACTAAGTTTGGTGAAACCAATTTGGTAAACTAAATTCAACACTACATTTCTCAGAGTGTATTTAAAAGTACTTTTACTTTCCCAATTATTGTGAGCAGTTTTATTAATTTTAGGCCCTGTATACACAAGACCAGTCTGTGGAAATGCCAGTGTTTACACCTGATTACCTGGAACCACTGCAGTAATGTACCAGGCAGGGTTGCCAAATGAGACTTAGTATAGTGTTTTACTGTTCCTTTAAAATGATCATATTTTGAGCCAAAACAGCAGATATGCTGTGCATATAGCGTGGTGATGGTACAGAAGAGTGGTAACATCGCTCTCAAACCCTACAATGTTTATTCATGTATTGGCAATTTTTTACATTGTAGCAGAGTCTACATCCAAGGTGGGTTGGGAGATCATGACCCTTCTGTTCAAAGTGTACAGGTTTGTTAACACTCCCGCTTTGCCATCTTGCCTCGGTAAGCAACAAAATAAAAGCCTCATACCAGAAAGTGTGAGTTTGAAAGACTGGTGGCCAACGCCGAGGTCATTGGTCTAATTGCACATCAGAAAGACTGATTTAAGTTTAGCTGTAGGGGCTGAGCAGGGCTGCAGAGGAAGAAGTTCTGTGGAGAGTGCTGCCAAAACAGAGGCATTTCAATTTAGATATAGATCGAACGCTCTAACTGCTGTTGGCTGTTCTGCCTTTGGGTTGAGTTCCTTTAGGTTGGTTATCTTCTTCGCCCTGCTCTGATCTCTTCTGCTTGGATTAGTTCCTACTTTCCAAGTGTTTGTTTTCTTTAAGTGAAATCCTTTAAATTTACTATCCCTGAAATGTCAGGTAGTAGGAGGATTGAAATGAAAAGGCCCGGGTATAGAAGACCATTTCAGTCAAACTTTCAAACAGTCCAGGAGTTTAGGATTTGAATTCAGTGTTTGTGGTTAGATTAAGAAAGAAAGTTTGGTTAAACTTTAGTTTAGGGGAAAACAATTCAAACGCCAATCAGGTGAGCCTGTTTACTGTTTGGGAACTGGTATGTATGTATATATATATATTTTTACAATAACTTCCTTTTGTTTATGTGTGTGTTTTTGTGTGTGTGTGTGTTGGAGGAATGTTGCTGTGGCTCAGAAGTGATTTGTCTGTAGTTGTATGTTGGAGGGGCACGGATAGTGGTGGGGAAGTGAGGTTTTTGAGCAGGAGCACCCAGAGGTTAACGAGCAGTGTGAAAAAAAGCAAGCAGAGTTGGTGAAGAAGGGGGGAGGGAAGCTTACATACACACACGGTACACACACACACATATGCAAAACCCTTTGTAAATCCCAGAGGAAGCTGAAGATGGTTAGCCTCCTGAAGGAAGGCAAAACTTAGTAGCTTTAAATGAAACTAAATCCAAACAATAATAAGCTGAAAACTCTGTGATATTTTTGGGAATTTGCAGTCTTTATGATCGTATTAATGATCAGTTGGTCTAAACCAGCAGCTTTTTTTTCTGTCAAACTGCATTAACTCTGTGCTTGTTTTGATGGTGTGTTTTGCACTTTGTAGGACTTAGAACTACTTGTTTCTCCTGCTAACTTGTCCAGTAATCCCACCAGCATGTAACATGACAGTATTGACTCAAAACACCTGCTTCTTTCTGCACACAGGCACACAGGCACACACACACACACACACACACACACACACACACACACACACACACACACACACACACACACACAC
>JAUBOC010000050.1:15274032-15285650 GCA_032275365.1 Anablepsoides cearensis | reverse complement strand
CACACACACACACACACACACACACACACACACACACACACACACACACACACACACATACACACACACACACACATCACCCTCACAGCAGCTCTATCCACCCACCGACCCTGACATGAGATATGGAGAATATATGCACGAGGATTCACATTCACAACTATTTGTCATTGTCTGACTTCACTTATACGTCTACTGCTACGTTCCTGCACGCTGGCAAATAAATCACGCTGAATCTTTTTGTTCAGCTGGGTGTGACAGCCGATCTGTGAGTCCTTCCTGCCCTGGGCCGGGCAGCTGTCTCTATTTTTTAAACTGAGACATGATTTGCTGCAGATAGTGACCTGTGACAAATCGTATACATTATTAATTGCATGCCAATTAGAGAGACGGAATTGTGCATCCTAATGAAGCGGAGCAGCATTTGTCTGTGCCAAACTTTGGGAATCTATTTGCATGCATCTGAGTGCCACTCACTGTAAACAGCTTGATCCAGACAGCCAGGCTTTTCCCTTAACTTTTCATCCCCTCTGCTCCCTTTCCTTAAAGCCCCCTTCACACTGGATGACAACCCTGCTATGATGACAAACACCATTTTTTAGCATGTTGTAATGGTCCAATGAAGCAAACGGAGCCAAAATTACGTTTTGATGTTGATTTCCTGCTTGTTGCCGTTTGTGTTTGTGTTTTAGGAGTGATATGGTTGGTTGAGTGGTATCTGTTTGAGCATGATAGTGATAGTGATGCTGCACAGCCAGGAATAACTGCAGTAGAGAGCCATGTCAGCAGTCTGGTTGTTTTTATAGAAAAAACCACAAGTGGGTTTGTATGTATATATATAAGTTATTTGTGTGTTTGCGTAATATCTGTAAATATGGGCTATCGGCTTTAAAAGCAATATTAATATTGGATATCGGCTGTAATTTTCCTATTAGTGCATCCCTACTACAAATGTGACTGATAAGATGAGATGTGATGCCTGTGGTGGTAGCATTGTGCTAGCATGGCATTATGCATTCTGATAAAGAATTGTGGGCTCATGGAGCCTGCTAAGGATGCAGGAGGCGTCTCCAGGATCTAGAAAAAACCTGAAGAACCTCAGAGGGCAGCAGTGCTCATGTTGCCTTCACGCTGGAGGAAAGTTTCAGTCAGTGATGCTCAAACCTTTCAGATCCTGACCTATAACCTAACAGCAGAGATTTTCTGCTCCTGCTGAACGCTGGTTTAAGAGTAAAATAGAACAACAACGAGAACAAAACAGCGACAAAACCAACAACCTAAACATTTGTTGGAACATTTTCTTTAAGTTTATGACAGCTGCTTTTGTCGTTTTCACATTTTGTTTTTTGGAATTTATCTCGAGAGCGGTCACTTGTTTTTCCATGACCCACAGTGTGGTCCTTTGGGAAGCAGGAGCACAGATCATGTGGAGCAAAGCAGAACTGTCGTCTAGTATGAAGAGGCTAGTTTCCCTCTTTGTAGCTCTAATCTTTTCATTCCTGTTTGCTTTTTTTCCCTTTATGACTGTTTCCTCACTGTTTTTGCTTCTCTTCCTTTTGTTCCGACTCTTCTTCTTCTTCTTTATTCTGGCACTTTCTTTGTTTTCTGAAAGGAAACATTTTCTTTCCTCCTTTTTATTCTTCTCGGGATTTTTTTTTTCTTTATCCTCCCTTATATCAGTTTCTCCTCTCACATTCTGTTCCTTCTGCTCATTTTCCTTTTTTGTTCTTTCGAATCCCCTCTTCCCGGCCCGGCTATCCCCTCTTCCTCCTGCTATTCCTCCTCCTCATCCCCTATCCTGTGCTGCCATGTCCATCACCGGGCCGGTGGTGATCGCAGTAGACACGGAGATAAGTAGCTTCTTTATGGAGAGTGTGAATGATATGTGGCACAGCCAGTGATTCTAAGTGACAGAGGCCAAATGGTAAGTGATGCAGTGTTCAGCTTTCCCTCAAGCCTTGTTGTTAACACACACACACACTGCATCAACACACACCCACACACACACGAAGTGGGTCTGTAAACACTTGCAGAGGCTGTAATTAATGTTGTCACCCTCAGTTGTCTTCAGCGTGGACGTACGCTCGCAGAAAAGGCCAGCCACCCCGAGGCCTCGATTAACATGCGTCATATTAAAACACTGACTTGCCTCCACCAGGTCCCATCGCTGTCATCATCATCATCATCATCATCACCATCATCATCGCCACCATCATCAGCCCCTTCTATTAAAGAGGGTGGCAAATGCTTTTTTGTGGCGGCGAAAAAAAGAGAGAAAATGAATGCTTGTATGAATCTGGTAGAGCGTTTAACCAAATGCCCTCCCTCCCCTCCCCCTCTTCCTCCTCCTCCTCCTCCTCCTCCTCCTCCTCCTTCTCCTTCTCCCCTCACAGTTGGGTTTGATTATAACGGACTCCACAGAGGTACTGACGCTCACACCACCGCTTCTGAAGCTCCTAAGCAAGTATGTGGCACAAACAAACAAACAAACCAACAAACGACTAATAACTGGTTTCTCTCAAGGCTTCTGCATGTCCATCTCAGCTCTGCATGTGTCTGTGGCACCCGTGCGCCCGCTCATCCTGTGCACGCTTTGTCTTTTTTGTTTGTGTGTGTGACTGTCACACGTGGCGCCATCTGCACCTGGCAGTAACAGCTGACTTCATCACATGCTGTGGGATCACACCTGACATTCGTTTCTGTGTGTGTGTGTGTGTGTGTGTGTGTGTGTGTGTGTGTGTGTGTGTGTGTGTGTGTGTGTGTGTATTTGTTTTACATAAAAGTTGTTCAACTGAAAAGCTTTCATTTTGCTGCAAAAAAATAAATAAAAAATATGTGTTGCAATCTCCATGTGCTAATTAAGCTCAAAGCTGATTGGTTGTAATTTATAAGCAATAATTAGACTGATTTGGATTATTTAAAAATGTTATTTCATTAGTTTCCCTTCAGCCCAGAATGGAAGAAGCAGATTCAGATAATGGATGAAGGGACACATTTTGTTAGTTTTGCCTAATTGCACAGACAATTAAAGGCCTATCATTTTTGAGTCTTGTATATTGCCCACTGCTGTTTTAAAGTAGGGTGATTTTTATTAGTAACAGGTTACACTTTTTAAAGAAACTTTGGTTTCAGTTAGGTTAATGATAATAAACTGAATTTAGGTGTGTTATTGTGTGATATGTAATAAAAATACACTTCTGTCAGTGCTTCTGCACAAAAGTTACAACTTCATCAGATTATTCTGATAAAGATAGATTACCTAAATTTTTGTACCAGAAACAACTCTAATATTAAATACAATTCAGAACCATTCATGTAAACTTTGTTTTATAAGCTTTTATCTTATTGATTTGCATCACATATTGTTTTTTCAAGTACAGCGCATCAGTTAGCTGTAGCACTTACTGTTTAGTATGAGACAATTCAGGCAAATAAATCAGTTTCTGCTTGAGTAGGTGTGTTGTGAAAGTTTATAACATTAACATTGCTATAAGGTTTATACTATCAACATCATTATAAAAGTTTAAAATATTATTTTACAGTGATGTAAGGAATGTTTTTATTAAA
Source organism: Anablepsoides cearensis (assembly GCA_032275365.1). Classification (NCBI taxonomy): domain Eukaryota; kingdom Metazoa; phylum Chordata; class Actinopteri; order Cyprinodontiformes; family Rivulidae; genus Anablepsoides; species Anablepsoides cearensis. The sequence continues at coordinate 15,282,086 of JAUBOC010000050.1, read as the reverse complement.
CATTACCATTGGTGTAGGTTTTATGCTTTAGCATGTTTTTAAAGGTTTATGACATTAACATCAGTGTAATGGTTTAAAATATAAGAATAATGTAAAGGTTCATTACATTCACACAGATGTAAAGTTTTATAACAATACCACAAATGTAAAGGTAAATTCATTAACATGGATGTGGTTTATTACATTAACACATTTATAAAGGTTTATTACATTAACACAGATGTAAAGGTTTATTACAATAACATGGATGTAAAATTTATAACATTAGTATAGATATAAAGGTATATTACAATAACACAGGTGTAGTTTTATCACTTTAAGACAGGTGTAAATGTGTATTACATTGACACAGATGTAAGAGTTTATTACATTAACACAGATGTAAAGGTTTATTACATTAATGTGTAAGTTTTATTGCATCATTGTGGAGTTTTATAACGTTAACCTTAATGTAAGATTTATGTTAACATTGTTATAGATGGTTAATAACATATCCCACTAATAATTTTGTGCTTGCTTAGATTAATGAATCTGTTTCTCTCAAAACATTTGCCTTTTATCTGTCTAGCTACAGGTCAGATAATAATGGTTTATTATCTTTCACATAGTCCCCAGTTCAAAAAAATAATATATATTCGTTTAAATATTACAAATGCTTTTGGAGTGATATAAACAATGGAGAACAGGGGACTAAATCTGCTTTGTTTTATATTGTTAGGGAGTTAGGGTCTAAACTCTGCACCTCCATCATAATTTATCACACACACACCCGTATTAACTCAGACTTACCACAGCTCTGAGTGATGGCAGCAGGCGCAGCAGAGGGGTCCAATTAGATGTTGTGTTGACGCTGCTTTACGACAACGATAACCTTTAGCATAATGTAGTGCACCGGTCCCGTCAGTGATGTTTCCTCCCAGGACGATGTCAATTAGGTTCTCGATTTCCTCTCACGTCTCTGCCTCGCCATCTTTTTCAGCCACGTTTTTTTTTCCTTTTCAGGTATTTTTTTGTGTGCATGTGTGATTAATTACACCTTTTTTTTGTTTTTATCTCTCTCTTCTTGCTCATTCCATTCCTGTTTCTTTCCTTTCGCTTCGGTTTCTGATGATATATGATAACGGCTATATTTCTGTGTTCCTTCTTCTGGGAGAAAGGTGCGGGGTTGGGGCAGGGGGAGTCATTTGTTTTCCCGCTTTGATATTCTTCCATTTATCAAAATGATAATTAGGTGCAATTAAATGGCACTCTCATTTGTTTTGTTCATGTGTGTTGCCTTTTTTCTTCACAGATGTGTATGTGCCATTGTAGGTCAGTCTAATTAGAAGAAAGAGTATAGAACGTGTGTGTGTGTGTGTACGAATGTGAGTGTTTTTGTGTGTGTGGTTTGTTTATTTGTTAGTGTGAGGTGCATGCAGTGGTGATTGAGAGAAATCCACAGAAAGAAAACTAGGATTGATCAGAAAGAGGATGTGCAACAGAAGGCAGAAAAGACAGTCAGTGCATCTCAGTCAGAATCACACACTATAATTATATCAGCTGAAGAAATGTTCTCGACCTGCACACTGTTTTTTTACATTTAACTAAATGCCATTTAGTTTATGTTTGTCTGTGTTTCTTTCTTTTTTCTTTTTTGTTGTCATCTGCTACTGCATCAGCTCTCCGCCTTGATACTGATATTCTGTTTATAGACCTTTACTACAAAAACAGATACATAGACAGTGGCTTCACTCAGCTGTGATGGAAGCAGAACTGAAGGTTAAAATGGATAACCATGTGGTGTTTTTAACTCTTACAACATGTGAATAACAATTTATGAACCTATATTTATCAAATTCACGCTTATTGTGATAGAATTCAGCCATTTGTGATCACCAGTAGTGGCAGCAGCTGCTACATGTTACTTCTGCCCAGAGGAGTCAGGAGCACTTCATCCTGTTTTTGTCAAAAAAAAAAAAAAAAACATGTAATGCCAAATTTACTTCTGTGTAAATGTTTTTTTAAATAACATTTACACAAACAGTATGACAGGTTTGAGATTTGAGTTGTTTTAAGACAGCAGAAGTCTATTTTGGTATTGGTTCACCTCCAATTAGCTGTTAACTTGTTAATCTGATCAGTATCAGGTTTTGATCCTTTAAATGGGATCCAATATATCTTGATTTAATGGCTCTCTTCTGAACTTTATGTTTTATAGTGCAATGCACAACATTTATATTATTTATAATTAAATAATAGTATTTTCACATTGCAACAGAGTTCTCCTATCTCTACTGCAAGGTAGTTGTGATCCATTTGAAGTTTGACAGAGGTTCCACTTTCATTCTCTTACCCTCTATTTGTATTTCTTTTGAAAGCATTTTTCATTTAATAATAATAGTAATAATAAAAATCTAAAATTTTATTTCTAACATACTATACATTTACAAAAATCTCAAAGTGCTACAATTAATACGACTCTTTTAGGAAGCATCTAAAGCATCATTTTTATTCAGTCAATCTTATAGTTAAGTTTTTATCCTTTTTGCCGTCGCACCTGTTTTTCAGATATAAAGTGTAAATATAAATATAATTTATTATTATTATTATTATTATTATTATTATTATTATTATTATTATTATTATTATTAAAACAGTTAAAACAGCAACAAAACAAGGACCATAAAATACATAAATAAATACATAAATCATTTGTTGTTTTGAGGCACAAAGTTGAAAACCCCCCTTTTTCAAACAACCACATCCTTATCAACAAGACAGAAGCATCATTGACAAACAAACGCTTTATTAGAAGTTTTCCTTTTCCTCTAATGCCATTGCTTGTGTTCATGCATCCTGATTCTGTGTTCTTTAAACATTTCAAAATAAAACATAATCAAATTAATATTTTTTCTTATCTTTCTGTGTATGTTCTCCAGGGGAAAGGCCATTCAGCTGCCAGCTCTGCCCATACCGAGCCTCTCAGAAAGGGAACCTAAAGACCCACGTCCAGAGTGTCCACCACTTGCCTTTTGATAACAGCCAGTAGCCGGACATACGAGGCCTGACCCTGAGCCAGGAAGAGCACAGAGAACAGGCTGCTAAACTCCTACCAAAACCACAATAACAACAGACTGATGGATCACAACATGGACCTGAGGACCACCATAGTTTCCCCAAAAAAACCCTGACAGGTTTCTTGTAAATCTGAGGTTGGAAAGTCGGACCCAAGACTCACGATTAACTCACTGGTCTTTACTGAACCTGGAATTTTCTACCATGAAAGTTCTTGATGTTTGGATCACTTTAGTTTGGTTTTGTGAAGAAATGTTTTCAAGCTGTGCTAGGAAATGCTAAAAAAAACAGTGTACTATGATGAAAATATTTGAAGCCTTTATATTTTAAAGTGTTTTAGCAAATAAATGAAGAAGTTAGGAGTGAAACTGTAAGAGTTTTCTAAGCAAGAAAGCTGGACTCATGACTAGTGTTGCATATGTTGCATGGTCTTCTTTGATATGAAGGTTCGAAAACCCTTAAAGGATTTCTGATCATAAAAAAGCCCCACAATTTATAGATTTCTCCTTTAAAGCTATTATTGAGGTACCAAGTGAAGTTGCCAAGGGCAGCCTTAAAGGAAAAGTTATCTTTCTAGAAAGAAGATAATCTTTTTCATCAAGAACACTTTGGCCACCAACACACATTTTTAGATTGATATTGTTAGAGTTTGTGTGTTTCACTGGACAGCAACCATCAAGCTGCTACAACAAATGACTCCCAATTCATGAAGAGACACATTTTGAGTCTAGATTTGATTTTAGAAGGTGACAAAGTTCAACGTGTTGTAGTAATTCAAGCCTCCGCTCTGCAGTGTGGTTTATCAATGACCAAGAGACGTTGGGTTAGAAAGAGAAAACTAATGCTGAAATGTGCTCTGTAGGGGAAACAGCCTGGGTCTTTAAAGCCAATATAAATGGTTGTTCAGTTACTGCACATTTAAAAAGAAAAGACTGAATGAAGTTTTTTCCTATGACTTGTTCATAATCCGAGTGTCTCAGACTCTGAACATTCAGTTTGAGCCTAAAGTGTGTCTATGACAAAAGAAGACAAGAAGGTGTTCAGATAAACATAACTGTAAACCAACTGTTTACTAAAACAAGAACATGGTTCTACTGGTGAAACTCAGCCTCTTTACAATCCAAAAACAGAAATTGTGACTTTTTTGAGGCTAGCAAAAACACAACTTTAGATTGTTTAGTCTTTAAATTGTCTTTTTTTGTGTTTCAAGGCAATAATTTCTTTGTGCTACGTTGGAATTGTGTTTCAGTCAACTAAAAAAAGTACAAATGTACTTAGTAAACAAAAAAGTATATTTTTGACTTTTCTGTTTTCTTGTTCAGGAAGGAAAATCAAGTCAGACCTAATTTCTCCAATCTTGTGCAAAGTTAGTGTCCTTACTTCCCAGAATGTAAACTTTGCAAATGTTTGAGTGGAACCGGCACGCTTAATTCCAAATGAGCAGAGCGTAAACATTCAGGCGGACTAAATGAGCCCGTCTTTTGAGCTGTCGGTCCCGTTGTGTTCAGATTTGCATTCTGAGGGACCAGAGCGAGGAGTTCAGCAGCCAGAGGTCAGGCAGTCAGGCTTCCAGAGAGTTCAGGGATAAAAAAAAACATCAGGTGGAGACACTTTGAAAGCTCCCAGAAATAAAGAGCCGTCACGCAAGTGTGAGTGAGTGTGTGTGAGTGTACATATATTTTTGATCCGAAAATGCTCTCCAGACTCTGCTTTACCTGTTCAATTTGATTGATATTTTATTTGAAACAAAGCCAAAGTGTTTGGTTTTTCATTCGGAAATAAAACCTGTGCTTAAATCAGTCATACAGCAAAGTGAAAGCAGCTTAAAAGTTCCTGGACTTTAATTTCAAAACCCACCAGAGACGAGAGAGAAAAGCAGAGAACTGTTACAGTTGCTGAGATGTTTCCTAATGCATACAAAACTGTGTGCTTGAACATGCCTAATTATACACAAATGTATGTAATAAAGGTTGTTGTTAGCTAAAATACTTGAAACGGATCCTTTAGCCTTTGAGGTTGTGTAGTACTAATACCAATGTTGTACAGAATTCCCTTTAAGATTAACTCTTCAGAATTTGTACTCCAAAGTGTGGCTTAGAAAACTATAAAGCAGGAGTGAGTGTAAAATAAAATGTACATGTGGAATCCACTTCGACCAAACCCTTTATGACCTGCAGTAGAAACCAAATTGCATTACTAGTGCACCTAGACTAGGTTAGTGCTTTAACCAGTTTCTTTGTTTTTGACCAATTCTAGTTAGATTTATTTTAGAGGGGGAGGGGGTTGTGTGTTATTTTATGGGTGCTGGCTAACAGACTTCACTGATGTAGATGCTACTGTCGTTTTTGCTCAGATCATTACATGAGTTTGAATGAAAATGTGATTTTTATTTGATGTTTTTAGTTGCATTTTTTTTTTGTGGCAAGTTGGATAATGCTTGATTCAGTTGTACTTAATTCTTCACAAACGTATAAATGTGAGTTTTTAGTTTCTTTTCTAAACTGTAGGGTTTGTTCAGTAGCTTCCCCCCCCTCCCCCCCCTCCCACCAGGGACCGGCAGGTGTTTCTTTTTAGCTGTTTTATTTTCATATCTCTAAAATGTATTGTTTGTGTCTGTGTTGCTTATATTTGTTCTGATTTCAGTTTAATTTGCTCCAGAAGACATTATTCCAAATGTACTTGGTTGATATCTGTATTTATTATCACTTCAAAAAGGATGAGAGGACCGAGGCAGACAGGACTCTTTGTTTTCATTTGATTTTTCTGGGTTTGTGTGTTAACAAGGTAGTTTTAAAGCCAGCAAGCCGAAGCTCTACCTCGTCGAAGCCATTCTCAGTTCTGTTACACTTTTTGTACATCATTTCAAAAAGATGTAATGTCATGTCCACAATAAAGACACACAAAATGGCCCCACTTGTCTGGTTTTGCTTGGTTTTATGCCTCAAAGCTTCACAGATTGATGACTTTCAACTCAGAAGAGGTTCCTAAGTTACATTTTCAATATTGTTTTAATAAAGCCACATAACAGAGCTGAATGAAGCCGTTATTTATTTATTTTATTTTATTTTTTTAAATTTTATAAGCTTTATTCATTTCTTTAAAAATAACAAAATAAATTTGTGTTATGACTCTATTCTGAACACGGAGACTATTCTAAACATGTGAGGAAAAGCAACTGTAGCCGTGTATCCATCAATGTTTTTTAATGTGCATTTTGAAGTATCACATTAGAAAAGGTGAATGGAAACGACACGATTTAAAACAAACTTCCTCTAATTCACATAAAAGTTTATACCCTCACTTGAGGTGGTTTTTGGGTTTCTCGAAAAAAAAAAGAGTTCATGTGCAAAAGGGAAGATGGAAACACATTTGCAGAATAAGTTCTAACGTAACGAACATTTACCTCATATAGTTGATCAGCTGTTCCTGATGTCTGTCCGGTACCAGAGCGACCACAGCCATGACGGGCAGCAGGACCCTCCTCCCGCTTCCAGTGTCTTCAGTTATTCTCGTAACGTAAAGAGAATTGAATTTATTTCTTTACGTCTCCAGACAGCTTGTAACATTGCCAAAATTAGTTGATATGACAGAATAAGTACAACTTTCTCGATTTTAAGATTAGACTGAAGACTTTCCTTTTTGATAAATCCTATAGTTTGACTTAGGTTTCCTGAATTATCCTTCATTTCTGCTGCTATAAGACTTAGACTGCTGGAGCACTAACTGAGCACATTTCATGAATTGAATTGAATTGAATTGATAGTAGCAACACGTTCCTGATAACTTCTCTCCATTATCCTGAGATGTGTAGTCCCTGTGAGTTTGTGACTTCCTGTTTTCCACAGCCATGTGCGTAGCCTGGTTGATTCAAGCCAGTTGATTGAACCTCACTTGATTCGCATATCTTCTTTTTTTCCTTTTTGCAAAATTACATTTAAAAATTCGCTCAAAATTCTAATTAAATTGGGATGGAAACACGACTACTGCCAGGACATTATTTTATGAATTCTTGATTTACAGCTGCTGCTACTCAGCATCAAAATGACTCAGTTGAGGTTGTTCAGACATAAGATTTTCGCTGTGTTTATCCCTTTGGATGTTTCCTGTCCACATCCCATGAGGAGACGTCAGATCAGATCTAGAACTCAGAAGAGGGATTACACTGTTTTTCCTCTTTGGCCTGGGACTACACTGAGATCCCACAGGAGAAGACCAATCTGTGTTCCCCTCCTAAAACTGTTCTCACCACAACCCAACAACAGATAAGTGCCAGAAGATGGATGGAGTTGGGACATTGTGTAAAACATAAATAAAAACAGAATATGATGATTTACAAATACTTTTCAACATACAATCATTCATAATGCTCCACACATCTTCAATGGGAGACAGGTCTGGACTGCAGGCAGGCCAGTCTAGTACCTGCACTCTTTTATTATCTTTTACTATGAAGCCATGCTGTTGGAACACGTCCAGAATGTGTCTTCATTGTCTTGCTGAAATCAGCAGGACGTCCCTGACTTGGACGGCAGCGTATGATGCTCCAACACCTGGATGTACAGTAGCTTTCAGCATTAATGCTGTCTTCACAGATATGACATGGACACTAATACACCCCCATACCATCAGAGAGGCTGACTTTTGAACTTTGTGCTGATAACTATCCAAACAGTCCTTTGAATCTTTTGATGATATTATGGCCTGCAGAGAATGAAATCTAAATCCTTGCAATTGTCCAATGGCAAACATTGTTTTTAAACTGTTACACTATTTACTCACAGTTGTTCACTAAGTGGTGGACTTGGTCTTATCTTTGTGAATGACTGAGCCTTTCAGTCGACCAATGAACCTGTTCATGTCATGATTCTTGCTTTTGTATGGTTTATTTGGTTAGAATTCTTCTGTTTTATTGTTTAGTTATGTTGTCTTATTTTCTCATTTCCTGTTAGTTTCCTCCATTTCCTGTATCATGTTATCCTCAGTAGCTTCTCAGTGTTTTT
>JAUBOC010000050.1:15182426-15195725 GCA_032275365.1 Anablepsoides cearensis | reverse complement strand
ATTACTCAACTCAGTTAAGTGGAACCAGGTCACATAACCTGGTTAAGTAAATCCAACATCTGTTTTTTAGAGTGTACTTGATTGTGATATAAAACTGAACTATGTGCCAAGAAAAAAAAAACAGGATGTGCCCCTTTTTAACAACCTGCATGTTTTTTAAACACCACTCTTACTACCAACTTGTGTTGCAGCATGGGTATTTTACCCTTTTTCCACATTTTAAGTAATTTAAATTTTTATTTTAATAAAAAGCAGGAAAATATAGGTTTAAAAAATATCAAGAATTGGTGCAGTCAGGGCCTCGATATGTGCTAAAACAGTATTTGTGTTGGCGTTTCTGACCATTCATCCAAATAGATAGTTTTGTAGAAAGAATTATTTTAATTATCAGATGCATTTTAATAAAAACAGGTTAGTTTTTTATGCAAATAAGCTGCTACACATTAAGAAATATTTACTAGTCTTTCTTGTTGGTCAGATTTATAGTTCAGTGCACTCATGCCCCACCATGTTTCTTTCTTTTTCTCCCCCTTGCTGAAACTTACTAAATCTGTGTTGTCTTGTTTGCTGCCGCAGGCGTTAAGGGCTTTGAAGTCAACGGGTGTCGTGCTACTTCCACCAGGCAGCCACCCGTCTCTGAAGCCAACATGCGTCACACTTATTGACGGAGGAAGTTCTACGTGTTTCTGCAGACAGCCCCGTCTGCTCGCAGCCCCGCTTCCCTGTACCGAGATCCGTCCTTACAGAACGAGGTCAAGCCTGCATAATGACCCTAACGAGTCAAGATCCACTGGATTAGATTATTTCAAACAGTTTGCAGAACCGCCGTCTTGACAACAAATATCCCCGAGCCACGGAGTGATGGTCATTCCCTGGCTGCTTCTGACATCGCAAAAACAATGTGTTGATTTGGATTTCACGTTCAGCCGCTTGTTGTGTCCACACGGTTTAGGCGGAGAGATATGTCATTCTGGGGGTTAGGCTAATTTCAGCCAGGCCATTTCAGATGATGTCAGTAAGCGCAAGACAAAATGGAGCTGACCTCTTGTGCCCTGCGCTGCTATGCTGCATTAGACTTTCAGTTCACAAGATTTAGTAAATCTGCCATATTTATTTCCCCCACTGTCCACTTTATTACGGTTTGTCTCACACACACCACTCCATGACAGATCGCCAGCCTCGACCAACGCCGTCCCGCTCTCGATAGTGTTTGGTTGAAGAATTAAACATGTTGCTCGGTCTGCCTCTCTCCCCTTCATGAAACATTTGGTAAAATTGTCACCCTAATCTGCCTTGTGTTTGGCTGTAATTATCAACCCCGTATTTTACCCAGGCCTTTTCCTCTCTTCTCTCACATTGTGTCTCTTTTGTGTTTTGCTTTTCTCATCGTTTTCTTTTTGTTCCCCTTTCTGTCTTTTGATTTCAGCGGATTGAAGAAGAACAGGCCTGATTGTCTCGCCTGAGGTAAGATTTCATAGGTTTACATATCAAAGTCTATAAATAGATAACAGCTTTTGAAAGGGAAAGTGAGGAGAGAGAGAGAGAGGGGAGAAAGTGTGCACATGGAAAGATTTGTTTCTGTCTTTTTGTGTATGCACGTGTGTGTGTGTGTGTGTGTGTGTGTAAGACGAAGAGGCTTTCCCACTTGCATACACAACGCAGAGAGCTTCCACCAAAACAAAAGGGATTATGGCGTTTCAAGGGTGTTGTGTTTGCTGTGTTTATTCACATAGCTCATGGGGCTGCGCGGGACCGGCAATGAATGTCAATGTCAGGCAGTGAAAACGCTGCAACACAAGATAAATACGATGAACAATAAACACAGATTAAGGCAGAATATGTCACGCTACATCATACGCACAGCCCAAGTCTCATGACATCAACTAACCCTTTAAAAGTGTTGACGTGATCATGTTAAATTAAAAAAAAAAAACACTGAATGCTGCTTGCCTGTGCTGCACGGACGGGACCTTATTCGTATGGACAGTTCAGCAAATTCAGGTGTCACACCTGTTTAATCCGGACAGGGAAGAAGCAGGGGTGATTTAACAGAGGGTGGACAATGTAAGCAATAATCATTCCGGCTTAGAGGAAAACAGAGATTAATGCATCAAGTCCTTAAGTTGAAAGAGGTGCTTCGAATAAACTAATTAGTTTGCAGCGTGCTCTCTGCAGCAGGTGCAGTCGGTTTTGCAGGTGCAGCCGTGCACTACTACTAATGTGCAGGAACTACAATAATCAAAATGATGCTTCAGTGAACGCACTACGTTCATAGTAAAAAAAAAAAAAAAAAAGTTTGGCCAGGAGTTGCATCTGAAAGATAAAGGCTAATGTGCACAATATTGCAATTTATTAGTGAACATCCACAGTCCTAACTTTAACTTAACCGATTGCTTTTTTTTTTCCTTTTTTTTATTTCCACATCTAATTACACTTTCATTCATCAATGTTGATTAATAGGTCCTGTGGCACGCCTGCCTCATTTTACTCTCAATTAAGCTGGTTGATGCATGTTCTCATCAAGCAAGATGCATTGGCCTGGTTTACTTGAGGCGCTATTAGTGGACACTGTAATTAGTATCCCGGCACATAGAACTTCCCCCACCTCCTGAGCCCCTCTCCCTGAGCTGCCATCCCTGGCCTCTTTTAATGCCTTCGAAATAATGGAGATAACAGAATAGATGAGGGATGAGCGGTCCGGCTCACGCTAATCATCTTCCACTTTGCAGTTTTTATGTTTTTTTTTCTCTTTATTTCTCAGTGGGAGAATTGTGACTTGTAAAACCACCAAACTCCCAACGCCTTGACAGACCTCTTTGTGTGCCAACCGCTCCTGCTCCTCCCCGCATTTTCCTTATCAGTAGGGAGATGTATGTCTTTATCACATTTCACACTCAAAAGGGAACAGCCGGCTTGATGCATTTGCCAGTAACTAAATGTGGGGCTTTATCGAAAATATCAGTCTAAGTTGTGCACATTAGCCCTCATGCTCTTTGAGAAGCCACTTAAAAGAGCACTGATTACACGCTTGTTGCTGTTGTGATACCAGCCTCAGCGCCGGAGCCCCTTTTTTCTCGCTCAGCCAGCTTTCCCCGAGCACTCGCCTGTCTCTGATTTTTTCTTTTTTTTTTTTCACTTCAAGGGATCTCTCGCTGAAGAGGACTCTTGGGGCCTCAGCAAAGAGCCCGGCTGGACTAAAGGGATGTGTGAAAGATGGAAAGAGATGGAAAGATGGAAGAGAGAGAAAGAAGAGCCAGTACATGGCAACAGAGTGGACACTCTTTGTACTTCAGACTCTGTAGTCGTGGCCTCGTCTCGTCCCCGTGTCTGCGCAGACAGCTCCCATGGGCCCCTGCACGGAGCTTGTAAGTGCTAATTGGGCCTGTTAGGGTCAGCAATTAGCCAGCTGCTATTGAAGGATGGTGACAGCCGAGCCTTTTCACAGACCCCCGTCATTCTTTTAGGGGCAAAGGGAGAAAGAGCAAAACAGAACACGGACAAGACTGATGTTCAGACGGACAAGTCGTGCGGGGGACATGAAGCAGCAGGATGTCCCACAATGCAGTGCACTGAAGTTTAGGGCGAGTGGGCCAGTGTGGGACAACACTTCTTTCTGACTTCAGTAGGAAGCTGAAGGTCTGATGCAACTGCACAAGAAACAACCCATTAGCAGCAGCGTTCTCTTCCTGTATCAAATGAATAGTTTGAAACTTAAATTCCCTTTGAGGCTGTTTGTGGTGCAGTTAGACTTGCTGTGGGTGTTGTGGTGTCTGACTTTGAACCACAGTTAATCAGCTGTTGTTTTCATTGCCTGTTGTGAACAGCATCTTTCTAAAATGTGCAAATCTTGAAATTATTAAATCTATTAATCTGTTCCCGAGTACAGTTTGTAATCTTAGAACAGGCTGGTGTGAGATTCTGACATTATGCTAACCTTGATCACAAGAAGAGGTTCTATTGCAGGGAAAAAATTTAAAGAAAAATAGATTATATAATCTGATTGCTTCTATTTTAACAATAAAAGTGCAGCTACTATTATTATAGCACTTTATTATTACTAAATTTAGTTTTAATAATAATAATAGTTATATTATAGCTGCAGTGACACAGATTTTATTGTTATTTTAATTTTAATGCAGAGACATAAAACATTTATAAAAGAGAACAGAAGGAAATCTCTTAATATAAAACATAATCAAATGTCTCACACGCTTACAACATATTTTTAAATCTTTCACTTCTTGATGTAAAGTTCAAGGTTGAAATCTGAACTTAATCACAAGTATTGGGGATAAATTAAACTCAGTGTCCACTTTTAAAAGATAGTGTGATTTTTTTTCACAGGTATATATGAAAATAGAACAAAATCATACAATTTAAACCAAACATATGTTCAGCAGTAAATATTTCTTCTTTTAGTAAAGTAAAACTGGGTTCCTGACAAGCTGCTTTTAGTTTGTTACATCCACATAATAAAGATGGAGTGTGTCTTTCTTCTATAGTTTAAAACTGAAATCTAAATATTCAGATTTATGTTGCATTTCTGAAGCCATAGTCCTCTGTCAGCCATGCCTACTCCCCCCAAACCCAGTCCTGGCAACATTAGACAAAAAAAAATTCCTAAACATATCAAAACAATGACCATATGAAGAGTCCAAAAACTACATGAGTCCACAGATGTTCACATCTGGAACAAAAATGATCTGAGATGTATTTTTAAATTCAAGTCCATTAGTTTACAGAGAAAAGCAGGCGCTGGTCCTGCTGCAGCTTCTTTATCTAATGTTTATGTTGAAATCTTCTTCATTAGCTGTGTTGGGGTTCAGCAAGAGCTCCGTCCCACCTGCACCCATCACACTTTTCAACCTTCTGCTTTCTGCACACCAACCACTCATTCAGGACCCGAAGAGGGAGCCTCACATCAGCTCCTTCATATCCAGAGTTTTTTTTTTTCTGCAGCTGAGGAGCTACAACATGCCAAAACAATCACGGTGAGCTGCTACACAGCTGTCATCGAAGCCATCCTCATTAACTTTATCAGCTCGTGGTGCGCCGCTTCACTGTTAAGGATGAGAGCAGACGGCTGCGTCTCATCGGTCCTGCGGAGAAGGCCATCGGCTGTAATGTTCCAGCCGCTGAGGACCTTTATGCCTCCACATGCAGGAAGCGAGCAGCTCAGATTAAATCAGATCCTTCTCTACCTGGACATTCCTTTCTGACTGGAAGCTGAGGTCCTAAAGGACCACAACCTGAAGGCATGGAGACATTTTGTTCTTCTGCGCTGATGGACTCATCAACAGAGGTGGGACTGTGCATCAGAACACTGTCTGTGTGCACAACTCTAAACAGTTTACTCCATTTTTATTCTTGCATTTGTTTTTGTCCTATTCTTTTAAGGCCTGTTTGCACTACAAGCTGAAACATATTCATGTTTTCTAAACCATGTGTTGTCTCTGACATTTCGTTCAAAAGAATTTAAACCACAGAATCAATATGATGGAAATAAGCCGTGGTTGTGGTGATTTTTTAACTTAAAGCAGCCCCAGTTCTTCTGACTGAAAACAGTCAAAATGAAAACATCTCTTGACGGAAAAAGGGAGTTAATCCATCGTCTGAAGCAGGCACCTGCGAGCGGCAGCACAGGTGTGAGTACGTGTCAGATGTTGGTGACAGGCTGTAAACCGCCTGACAGCTACTAAAGCCATGCAGAAAGTGTCGAGGCTCCCTAATGAATCTGACAAGAGGTCATTAGCAGATCTGGCCTCTTTGTGACCACAGCTGTCTTTTTAATAATCAGGTATTCTGCTTCTGACGCGCTGCCAGCTCCTAACAGAACACGGACGTTTCATTTTCCTTTTTTTCTTCTCTTCGTTGATATGGACTGCACACTTTACTGTTTTTTTTTGCGGATGATAGACAGGAGGTTAATTTTCAGGTGCTGTGCTTTGACAAGATGTTCTATAACCAATAAAGTGGAAGGTTAAGAGAGACTAATGCAAACCAATATGAGACAGTGTATAAAAATACAATTTCCTCTAAATGTGGCTATATTTGGCAGAAAACAGCCCGATGGAGGAGCAGGAAGGTAAAAAGAAAATGATTATAAAATGCAAAATGTTTGTTTTATTATGTCTGGAAATTCATTAAAAGCTATTTTTTGCAGTTATTGTGTTTCACTTCAGTCATTGATAGCTGAATGAACTGAAATCAGGTTTTTTTATTTAGCATCTTTAACAGCATTTTAAACGGATAATACCGTAAAAAAAAAATACAATTTCCAAAGAAACAAATATGTGATCAAACTGCAGTCATATCTCACAAAACAGACAGAGAGTTTGTCTCTTTCATAAGAATCCAATAAAGCCGTACAAATAAATCAGGTCAACGCTGTCATGGACCGTAGCACTAAAGAATAACATTGGAATAATGTCATCTTACAAACCCAATAAGCCACTCAATTCAGTGCTTCACAGTGATTTCAGAACAGCTTCCAGGCTTTGATTCTGCTTCACATGACGCCTAACGGCACCTCTTAGCTTCTCCAAATTCACTGTAAAGCATCGCCTCTCGTCGCTCACAGCTTACATCAAATAAGACCTTTTTGCAGCAAATAGCATGTGAGGGGCATGAAGTGGGAGGTATATGAAAGGTAGAGAGGTTAGAGAGTATTTGTCTCACAAGTGGCCCTCAACTCTTATATGTGCATTCCTATTTTATTACTCTGAAGATCAGAGGTTTGTTTGATTGCGTATTTGTCTTAAAGAGCAAAGAGAAAATGGATAAAAAGGCACCGGTTCAGCCTGAAGTTGTCATAGCAACACTGTCACTGTTTTCTTTAAGCCTTCACTTTATCCTATTGTTGAATGAAGGGAGGAAGTTATTGTGTGTGTGCGTGTGTGTGTGTGTAGTGTACGTGACGGGTGGGGACTTGTTGTGCGGTGGGAGAGTGATGGGTTAGGCAAGATGACAGGCTGGCACAAGGGGCAAGCAAGATGGCGACTGAACATGCTTGGATCTGGGGAGAGGTGTCAGTCCTGCAGCCAGCCAAGCAGAAACACACAGGAACATTTAGGAAAAAGGTGATTCAAAGAGGGAAACAAACAGAGGCTCCATTTTAGCTCTTCCTGTGCAGCTGCAGACAGCGACGAAAAATGTTTTTCTATTTTGCAAAGAGATTGCATTTAAATTATTTGTCTTTTTATGCAGGCGTCTAATTAACTGCAGCCATCGATTCTTTTTTTTTTATACCTGGTTCTTCCTGCTCAGGGTCACAGAGAGCTGGTGCCTGTCTTAAGCAGCCAACAGATGAATGATGGGGGACATCCTGGACCATCAAAGGGGCAACACAAAGGCAAGAGACAAACTCACACATCAAGAATAACTGTGAGTTTTTAGATTGTGGGTGGAAATTCACTTAAAAAATCTCAATCATTCTAATTTCATCCAAACTGTTTTTATAACACCTCTTTGACTAGTTTGATGTTTACGTTAGGTAAAAATGACACAACAAGGCCACTGCCTGTCAAATGTTGTCTTAAAACCAAACCTAACAGAAGACTTACCAGCTGTTCAGATTCTCAGCTGATGTATCGTGCAGCAAGCTTCAAACCATCATATTTAAAAAAAAAAAAGAAACACTTCACTGTCACACTGTCACATCATCGGTTTCTACATAAAACAGCACCGGCGGGTTTTTAAGGACTGAATGATGCTCGACTTGTCGTCTCTCGTAGTCCTGGCTAAAGAGCGATTCAGCCTCAGCTTCATCCTTTACACCAAGCAAGGCGGGAAATTAATCAAAGCTGAGGAGTGATTTTTTTTTTTCCCCCCCTTTCACGCCGGTCCCTCGGAGAATAAACATCAATAAACATTACTTAATACCCTACAACACAACCCCGCAGGGTCCCATTTAATTTCACTGGTGGAGAACGCCTAAAGTGCTACTGTTTTACACCAAATTACATACTCTGAGAGTTTGAAGAGGCAGCTAGTTTTCCCGCCCTTGAGAAAAAAAATTAAATTAGCTCAAATAAAACGGCGGGTGCGCATTATGGTGGGGGGTGCTGTACTGTAAATGCAGCTATTTGTCATTAAAGGTTTGACACCCTGAGTTGTTTTCCAGTAGTTTGAATTTTTTTTTTCTAATTAAAAAATATGATTTTTTTTCTAAAAATAGAACAGAAATGAGCAACAAAAACCATGAAGCCACGACACACTGTCCCCATCAGCTGCTTTGAGCTGTCACATTCACCTCCACACGCATCCCAACACTTAACATTATTGGACTTTTGTTTCCAGTCCAGTCTGAAGATACTGCACAGATTAATCACAGCGATGCTCGATCCCCGTTTAAAAATAAACTGAAGACATGACGAGGAGATTCAAGGCAACACGCTGTCCTCCAGCATTTTACTTTATTTTTTTTCTCTCTTCTCCTTTTGGTACTGTGCGCACGCGGGCTTGCACACATGCTTCCATTTAAAGCCCGTGCCGTGGGCCGGATAACACTTTCAGCACATTATGGGCTCATTTTGGAACTTCGCGCAATTTGTCAATTTGGAAACGGAGGTTTTGGCAGGCGAGTTTCCAGCCAGGTGATGTCAACGCTCTGCGTTTAACACAGCTTGACCCGATGTCAGACATAAAATGAGATTGTCATATTTCATCATCTCTCTGAGATGTTCAGAAAAACTTCATGTTTCTTTTTCTTTTCTTTTTTTTTGATCAAATACAGGCTGCGTGTAATAAGTCAGTTTTAGCTGTCACATGTGTTCACTCAGGATGTCTTCTTCTGTCATGATTTATAACTTTGATGTGTCAGAAATGTTGACAGTTTGACATTAATCTGTGTTTTCGGCGCTCTTAGAGCAGCATCAAAGTTTTTCAAAGGCGGTAAATTCAGTCTTAAAAATATCTCTCTATATATTGATATGAGCAGGTCACATAGTGTCAGCAGCAAATGACATCAGATTTACGGCTCTGCCAGAGTCCCTGCAGAGTCCCCCAAAGTTTAGTTCCCAAAACAGCCTCATTATAACAGTAGGCAAAAGCTGAATGTGTGCGCCGACTAACAGGCCGCGCTGCCAAACCACAAACACTGTGCAACACAATGAAAATAAACGGCCAGCTAATGCCAGAACTCATCCCTGCTGTGGAAGCACACACACAACACACACACACACAAAATAAAACAATAGGCAGTGATAAAAGAGCATTCTGATCTGGTTTCACTAATGAGCTGCAGGAGCGTGTGTTGAAAGACAGATCGTGACAGAACGAGAGTTGGGAGCATCTGATTGCTGTGTTGCCATGATTGCTGTCCATCCCTCCGTTTATCCACACATCATTTCCCAACAGGCGCAGAGGGAGGGAGGGGGGCCTCCCCCACCCCACCCCCACCCCCCGGCGGGTGAACGGGCAGCACAGCTGAACACCAAAGGCAGTGAAATGTGATCTGTGTGACACATGGCAGCACAGGAAACAGAGACACCTCCCAACGACGCAGGGACGAGAGCTGAGGGTCCTGTTGCCCCCACCCCTCCCTGTCCTCCACCTCCTTTTTTATTCAAGAGCTGACTCATTTTAGTGGAGACGTGTGTGTGTGTGTGTGTGTGTGTGGGGGGGGGGGGGGGCAAGGCCCACCAAGAAATTAAGTCATTTTAAACATGACTGTTATTGGAGAAGATACAGTATGATTGTTTCCAATAAAACCCTTTAAACGTCTTTCTCTCTCTCATTCTTTTTTTTTTCCTGTTTGATTTTCTTCCAACGGTTCAGATTTTTACTGCTACCTGAGAACAAACTGAGTGTAGTTAAAGAGTTGGTCCTGTCTAAAGCTGTGTGCACCAAAACTAACAATATACAACAGACTCATTGTCTACATTTGCTTATTTGAACTAAAAAAAACTGATCAATGTCACAGCTGAGACTTTCCTATATCTTAATACAAAAAAAACAAGGATTTGTTTTCCAAACGGAGCTCAAATATTCTGTTCAGAGACTCCGTGATGTTTTTTCTCTTTATGTGTTTATCTCTTCTGGTTGGAGCAGGGCAGCTGTGTCAGCAGCTTCCTGCCTGCAGATGTCTCTTTGATCAGCACAAATATTAGCAGCGAGCTGCTGACCCTGACCTCTGACCTCTGTGGAGCAGAAAAGGCAGTGTGTTCCTGCAGGTAATGGTTAGGTGTTACAAAATTGTTCTTTCTTTATTTGTCTTTACACATATTAAAACTGTTGTGTTCAATTTAAAACATCTGTTCAGTCAGTGTTTGTATGTAATCATTTACATTATAATACTATATATAATAAAACATTAGAACAACATCATCTCTAATATTTTTAGGACATAAGTTGTTTTTGTGTTAAACTTTAACCTTGTGTCGTGGCAGTGATAACTAAACTTTTTTTTTTCTTTTCTTCTTCTCAACTCTGCAAAACTCCAAAGTTTCATTTTTTTTCCAATATTTTCATAGCTTTTTAATATTGGAGGCAGCTCATCTTTATTTGGAGCTTCACTGTAAAAAAATGGAATGTAAAAAATTTTTTTTCATATGGTTTTAAAAGCTGTTTTTTTTTTTTTTTGTTTTTGTTTTTGTCGTTTTATTCCTGCTTAAAATTTCTCATTGCAAAGTCATGAAGACTGGTCATAAACAACCAATGAAGTAAAAGGAAGAAAAGTACACACACTATTGCATATAATATAATACAAAGGTATTGTTTCTTTTACCTCAAAGGGTGCAAATATTTTTTTCTCTTGTTTTTTATGTTTGACTGCAGATTCACTCTGATATTGAAACTAAAATTTCTGATTCCACCATTTGTTCACCTACAAAAACTTACAGCCAAGCATGAGGTAGTTCACTCACATGACTCGGTTTCCATGTGGTTTTTAACATATTCAGCTGAATGTTTTGTTGACAGCAAGTGAGGACCCACATTTCAGAACTGCACGTCAGCGTATCTGTAAATTTACTGCAGTAAAGAGTTTTTTTACTTTTATTTTCATACTTTGCAATGAGAATCTTTAAGTCTAAAACCAACTTAACTGTCTGATTTGCAGCAACCGGGTTTCAAAATGATGCTTAGACAGAAAAATTAATGTCTGATTTTACTTTAAGACATAAGTTGGAGGATCTGAGTCGAGCTAATTGTAAAACAACTCCAGTTCCAAAAGTATTCATCAACTGATCACAAACTTCAATGTGAATAAATCATAGTAATAAATTTTAGTTGTAAAGGTTTCTAAACTGGATGTCCTGAAAGACAATAAAAATTCTGGTTAACTATTGGGTTAACTTCATAGAGAAAACATTCTGCCTGTTATTCTGAACTGATCATGATCAAAGTGTTGTAAGTAAAATATTATTAATGATGACAACTCCACAGAATTCTACGGAAGCTAAGAGCAGCTTTTTGGTATATAATTTTTATCCATGGTTTTCTTGTGAAAAAAATCATAATTTGTCGAGTTATGGTTTTTCTCTTGTGGATTATTCAGTAAGATGGCCTGGGCCCCTCAGCTGACCACTGATGAAGTTTATTATATCTCATTAGATAAGCCAGTGTGTCCTTACAAACAAACTGCAATTTCAGCCTGTGTTATAGTATAAAAAATAACTCAGTATCTGGGAAAACGCTCAGTTATTTTATGATAATGACAAATTATGTTGTTTTCATGAAAAAACATTATTTGTGGAAAACGTCTGTTCTCGGCTTCCGTAGAGTACTATGTCAAAAAATGGAAAACTGTTTTTTTAGCTAAACAACAGTCTTTAATAGTGATCTGTTTTTAAAAAAACTAATAAAAATGTAGAGAGGGTTTTTATAATCCCATTTCCAAAGGAGGAATTCTGACTAGTTTCATTAATCTGCTGCCTGCTGTGCTGCTAATGCAACCAGGGGGGAAAAGGTATTTTCAGGGAACTCCCTTCTTGTTTTGCTCCTCAGACCTCTGGTTTCAGTTTACTCTCATCAAGCAAAATAATAAAAAAATAAAACCAAACAAACAAAACAAATAACACATGAAGCATTTTAAAAGGACTGAAATGACAGCCCTTCTCTCATGACTCCATAATGATCCCCACTGCTGATGTTGTGTGAACAGTTTTACCTGCAGGCTTTGCTTGGATGCTCCACATTACCTGACAGGAAACGCTCTGGGCAGCACTGAAGCTCACGCTTCTACATGTGACACACATGTGCACGTTCACCACTGAATGAACCATTAGCACTTTTTGTAGCTATACATAAAGAATATTTAATTATTACTTGTGTTTACCTTTCACACAATCAAATTAAAATGTTTATTTATAGACTTATATTAGAAATAAAGTCAGATTATTATTTATTTTTATTTTTTTGTATTTTGAACGGTGCTTCTGTTGTGCTGCCATTGCTTTTTGAGATTATAAAAAAAGCATCCAGCTCTCTGTAAAGAGGTGTAGGTTTATGAAGTAGTGCTTACAGGAAACTGCAACAATCCGCTTTGGTCTGATTCAGCAGTTAGTTTCTCAGCTTGGTCAGAGGAAACATTTCCTCATGGCCTCAGTGACCAAACTGAGGTTGTTCAAGGAACTTTCTCCAACAAGTTGTTCTGAGTAACGACTTGGAGGCAGTTCCTTTAACGTCTCATCATCATATCTGCTGGAGAGAAATGTGTAGATAGGTTACAGCCATTATTAAAAAAAGGAAAGAAAAATGGTTGCGTTTAACAGTTGTCCTTTTCATTTTATATGTTCCTCAGCAGGACGTTGAACAAATTACAATTCCTAGTGTTTTAAATCATTTGAAAATGATGACATGATTGTTCCTACTACACACACACACACTGAAACCCACACACTCTAACTCCAAGACACCACTTCCCTTTTCTTTTTCCCCTCCTTGTACGTAATCTGCAGAACAATCAGAGCGAAGCCACACATCATGGTGACATAGATGCACCTCCTCTCTACCTCTCAGTATCGATCTCCCATCCAATCTAAATGACCCTGTTAACCATTCCCTTAGCCCACCCCGCCTCCCTTCTTCACTACTCTTCACTGCTTTGAGCCCTACTTAGCACTAACCCCTCCCACCCCCCCACCCCCCCTCCACCTCCCCCTTCTTGCTTTAAAATGGCCCAGTGTGAAATAACTCACATCACTACAAGAGGGATGAGGTCATTAGAACATGTGACGCCCTCTTGAAACAGCAAGCATGATTGAAAAATCAATTTTGATGCCTGTTTTTTTGTTGGGGGGGGGGGGGGGGGGGGGGGGGGGGGGGGGGGGGGGGGGGGGGGGGGGGGGGGGGGGGGGG
>JAUBOC010000050.1:15147546-15161259 GCA_032275365.1 Anablepsoides cearensis | reverse complement strand
CAATTAAACCTTTGTTAACTTTTCACGGAGTGTTTGACTTCCTTATCATGCTTTACCTGTCCAGGTTATCACTGTTTTCCATAACACCCCCCATCTCGGTGCCTGTACGTTGGGGTTCACCCCAGTGAAAGAGAGGGTAGCCTCCCTCCGCATATGTGTGGGGGGACGGGTCCTGACTGTTGTTTGTGCCTATGTGCCTAACAGCAGTTCAGATTACCCATCCTTTTTGAAGTCCTTGGAGGGGGTGCTGGAGAGCGCTCCTGATGGGGACTCCCTCGTTCTGCTGAGGGACTTAACGAACACCATGTTCAAACATAAGGGTGTCCATATGTGCTCTGGGCACCAGGACACCCTAGGCCGCAGTTCGATGATCGAATAGTGAGGGTCTGCTGGGAACGACTGGCAGGGTCTCGAGTCAGACGGAGCTTCAACTCGCACCGCCGGGAAAACTTTGAACACATTCTGTGGGAGGTGGGGGACATTGAGTCAGAGTGGGCCATGTTCTGTGCCTCCATTGCCGATGCATCTTACCTGAGCTGTGGCTGCAAGGTTGTCAGTGCCTGTCATGGCGGCAACCCTCGAACTCGCCAGTGAACACCGACTGGACTGGAATGGAATTGGGGTTGTATTAAAAAAGAAACGGCAAGCAAATCATCACAGGGATAACAGAGAGTGGTAGAATATGTCAAGTGCTCATTTGAGACACAACAATGACACTAATCTCATCAGAAATGAAAGGCTATATCGTTTAGAGGGCAGCACAACCTAACTTTGAATGGTGGACAGATACACAAGACAGTTCTGTTACACCTAATGAGGAAATCATAGAGTCCATCAGTATCTTATCAGTAAATCGTATTCTTCAACAACACTAAGCTGACAAAAAGTGTATGTTGTATTGATTTTTGATCATGTTGGGGCTTGTAGACTTGTACCTTCACTCTGTTTCCTCCAGCTCCTCCTGTCATTGTAACCTGTCAGTCATGTAAGATATAACAAGTTGTAAAATCTGAGAGTCCAGGTGTTCTGATGTCGAAGACAAAAATCAAAAATGTCGAGCTTTAATCTACCTCAAACTGATGAATGAGGGAAAGAATGGATAAACAAAAGAACAAACAAATAAACCCCAAGAAAAATATCAAACATTTGAATTTTCAGATGCTTTAATAACATATTATTATTTTTGTAAATGGGAAACATCTGGGGTGATGCAGTTGGGTAGCACTGTAGGCAGACAGAAAGTCTTTGGATCCCCCTGTGCTCATGGGTCTTTTGCAGGGTACTCCTGTTTCTTTTCAGTCCAGAAACATGCGTGTAAGGGTAATTAATGATTTTGAATTGACATTTGTTGTGAGTGTGTGCATTATATTGATCTTGTATTTTTCTGTGTGGGCCCTGAGATGGTCTGGTGACCTGCCTGAAATCTTATCCATTGCCTGCTGGGTGAGACATCAGTGACCTGCAACCCAAGACGGATTCAACAGGAATACACAAGAGATTAATAGAAACAATATGGCCAAGCGCTTAGTGTTAGTCTATTTGCAAAATCTCAGAACGTGGGTTTAAACCCATGCCAGTCCTTACAATGCAAAACTGCCATTAGTTCTGTCACGTTTTCAGAAAGTTTTCTAACCCACGAGCGGAATCAAGATGGAACACAGTCTTTAAGAGAAACCAGAATATATTTTTGAGGCAAATAGTAATGGAGCGGCAGAACCGCCAGGCTGGCAAAAGCGCCTGGAAATGGGGGAAGGAGAGATTAAGGTAGTGGTTATCAATTCCAGTCCTTATGACCCACAGCATGTTTCAGTTGTTTCCCTGCTTTGGCAGACTGACAGGCTTCTGCAGAACTTAAATACATGCTGAAGAGCAGAGAAACGACTAAAACATGCAGGGTAGTGTAATTGAGAACCACTGGATTAAGGTGAGGAACTGAGTTTGAGCTGATCTGGTTGTTGGATGAGTATGAATGGATGAAATACAGCTTGGTGGTGGCGTCTCGGCGTGGAGGGATAGCTGGATCCATGGAGGTGGTGGTTGTGAATACATCAGTCTTGTTCTCCTGAACAGATAGCATTGGAGAGCAGGCATGCAGGAGGAGGCAGGGGCAAAGGAGCTGAAGACAACCTGGAGCTTGGAGAGCAGGAGGCGATGGGAGGGAGGTGAGACTAAAGAACTGCAACCGGTGTGGGAACCAACAAGGATTTGACCTGGGAAACACAGAGGTGAGACGAAGGAGCAATGAAGGCAAATCAGGATTTTTCTTCAAAGATGATTGAAAGAATTTCCTCGACTTGACTCTACCATGTATGGCAATCATCAGGCGCTGAATGGTTGTGCAGGAGCTCCTTATAAAGTCACAGCAACTATAGGGCATAATTGCTGCCAGGTGTGGATGCTGCCTCAGGTGGACCACACCACGTCATCCTTTTTTCAGGCAAGACTCAAACACACAAATCCTAAGGAATTACTTCACAACTGGATCTTATTTAAGAAATTCAGTGGCATCTGTGTGTCTGCAGTAGCTCTGTCAGAATTGTATCCTGTGGATACAGGTTTGAGTCCTGTCAAATAACTGTATAAGTTATTAGTACATGTTATATACAGTATCATCAAATTTCAATTTTTTTTGTAAATGAGGCTAAAACATGGCACTTTTTACAAACTGCATGAAAATCAGAGTTTGAATTTCCATCCAGAACTCCTGAAGGAGGTGTAGTGATGCATGACGTCACTGGTAAAACAACACAGCTCCTCATTTTGGTTACCTAGAAGTTGCTTTTGTTGTTGAAGTTCTATATAATCGTGTGGATTTGAAGTGGGATATATTGTATGGCTTTTGGGTGCATGAATGGCACAGGATCAGTTGCAAACATTTTTAATTTTTCAAACGATCCACGACAGCAGAAGATTTGGGTGGCTGCGGTGCATAGGGAAGACTGGAAACCAACGAAGCTCTGCTCAGACTATTTTGAAGACTTTGCCTTTTCGGTGTCTCAGTTTAAGTAAAACGACACCACACCAATAATATTTAATCGTGACGAATCAAAAACAGCATGGCCATGGTGGACAATCTGCAGGGGCCATGACAGGAACTTTTTCAGCAGTATCATGAACCACCACAAATAAAACAAACTGGTGAGTTGCTTTTTATTAATAACAGGCATAATCAGGCCTGACTAGTTCATTAATTAAACAGATTAACTTAGAAAGATTTTGCAGATTTTGCATACAGACCTGTAGGACTGTCTTATAGATTTTTTTCCAAAAAGTTTGCTTTTTTTATTATTGAAAAAGTTGACACCTTTGTGCAAAAAAAAAAAAAGAATAAAAAATAGTAAGCAACATACAGTTTATCCTACCTTTATCACAAAAAATATTACACAAATTTTAAAATTTATGTGGTTAATGATTCAGGAAACAAACATCCACCCTACTATTGCCTAGTAGCTACTAATGCCACTATCCAAAGGAACTGTAACCTCTATGTGGTCTACCTGCAAAAATAATAATAATAATAATAATAATAATAATAATAATAATAATAATAATAATAATAATAATAATAATAATAATAATCCCTGAAAAAAATGAAAATTTGATGTGAAGATTGAACTTTTTCTTTCATATCAGTAAAGTCTTGTCTGAAATATTGGTCCTTACAAAACCATAAAGTACGTCTATGCTAACTTCATGCTGTTTTTATCAGATATCAACAGCGGATAGCTATCACACAGCAAACGTGTGCTTTTAAGCACTCACCTGAATGTTGCTGTTCAACCTCTCTTTGCACACAGACACGCTTTTTACCAGTTCTGCTCTAATTTCCATCTCATCCATGAGGGTTAATATGTGAAAATGTTCCACTGCCCTCCTCTTTGTCGCTTTCCTCCTTTGTCTTTTCTTTTTCATCCCTTCATCCCTCGTCTGCATCAATGGCCTGTTTCCTGCATATCAACATTGAAGAGAGAAAGCCAAGAGGCTTCCTCGCTGTTTGGCTGGAATGGGACTGAAAGATGTTTACTAAATAGCCCCCATATCCCTGTGCCTGGCATTTACTAGTCAGAACTCTGTGTGCCCAGTTACTGTAAAATATGGAGAAATGACTTGTAACCATCTTAGGTGACATGCTGCATGCATAGTGTACTCTGAAAATTTTGAAAGATTTTAATAAGTTCTTTAAATTTTAACACTCAGTCTTGAAACATGGTTTTGTCTTGGGAAACGCCAGAGTATCATTTTGCACTTCCTGTAACACCTTGCTTCACATTCACTCAAACGAAATTTCACACCGGATGCCACTTGAACAAAGAACAGCACCTCCTAGTTGCTGAGGGGACCACAGTTAAATTCACCTTATTTTTATTTTTGGAAATTCAGAGGGAAAAAAAGAAGCTAGTGATCAGTGAATAGCTAGAATATTTTAGTGGCTACTGAAGTAGAATCGCCCAATTTGCACCAAAAAATAAAAATAAAACAAAAAAATTAAAATAATGATAATAATATTAACCAATATATTAAAAAAACTAAGATTATTATTCACCCTCCTGAAGTTAATATATTGTGTTTTGCAGCAGCTACAGCAGTAAATCTCTTCAGTTATATTTCCAATGTCTTGGTCCATCTAATTCAATTTCTTCATGTCTTGATTACAGCACGTTTGGAGAAGAAACCATCTGCCTGGATTTTTTTAACGTTGGCTTTTTCCTGCTGCTCCTTCTCAAAGGCATGCTCTGTGCTTCTTCTGGTGGTCCGGTGGACAGATCCTTCATCTCCTAGTAGTTCCATCAAATGCTGAGTATTTATAAGAATGGTGAGAAATGTGTGTTCACTAAATACAAACCGATATCCTTGTTACCACAGTTTTCAAAAAGTTTAGAAAAACTTTTTGTTTTATTTATTTTATTGTTTATTTGATAGGAAGAGATACAAGAAACCTAGATCAAAACAATCTTATGACTGCATCACAGTGTATAAAACCGTAGGTAATTTGCACTGTCCCTAGCACACTCAGCACAGTCTCAAGGCATTGCAAATAAAACAAATTTGAAAAGCTTTTTGCTGCATCAAAATGTGAGCATGGACAAGCCTAAAAACTGACCATTTGCTATAAAACATCACAGTGGAATAACTTACAAGGCCACAGATGTGTGTCATTACAGATCAGCACTCATCACGTTCACATGATAAATTGGTGACATCCCTTTAGCCACAACAAGAAGTTACTTATTTTGCTGCTGGATGTCTTCCTTTTCCGGGCATCATGTCAGCATCAATAGTTTGTGATCTGTAGCTTATATTCACAGAGAAACTCAGTTTAAATTACAAGTTGTTTAGCAACAAAAAGGAAAGAAGACCAAAGGTGCAAATACCTTTGCAACATACGGTACGGTATCCCACAAAAAGATTTGTTTCTGTGATGTACCAAAAGAACTTCAAGTGCAAAAACCACTTTAGACTTGAAACTGTGAAAGGGACAAACCAGGTTCATCATAAATCACAATGATATATCCTGATCACGAGTCAGTCAGGCTGCCACCGGCCTCAGCAGGCTGAGACATGCCCTCAGACTACAGGGACAATGGTGACACCTATCACCTTCACATGTCACCCAGCTGAGACACACACTCAGAGACTTCTCTGTCCACCCACCACTTACCATCTTGTCCTTCAGATAATGAACCAATGACATGACCCAGACATAACCCAGAGGTAAATAATAAACTAGAATAAGAAAATACACAATGTCTAATTTCAGTCTTTTTTTTATAAGGACTGTCTTAGTGTAAGGCAGAAATTGTTACAGCTATTAGCCTGGGCTGACCTTCATTAAAAGATTATTGTTGATTCCTTCTAACAATCTGTTTACTTAATTAAAACTCAATCCCTTGCATTACTTTGACTAAATAAATGTCAAATAAAACTTGTCATCATGTAAAGTTCATGCACGTTGCCTCGTTTTTTTTAGTGCCGTGCTGCCAGGTTTTGTGTTAAGACCCAGAGTTAAATCACATTCAGAGAAGCGAGTGTTTGACAGACCTGGTCCTTGTGCCGCTTGTCACACACATTTGATATTTTGATAGCTTCCCTTCTTTTCCCATTAGCCCCTGGGGTCCCAAAACCATTTTAGATGTTTATCGCCAAAGCGCTGGGGGTTAATTTTGTGTCTCGTCAGAAGCGGCCAGCAAAGAACGATACGGTGCTGTCACCCATCGTGGTCAGGCGCCGCAATCGGCCAGCTTATCAGGGAGAGTTGTGTTACACTGACTGACACATGACAATGACCCTGGTGACTCTCAGCGGGCTGATAGCATCTGGCTTTTTCTTTTGCAACTCTTCCCCCTCCCTCTCACCTCCCGTCTTTTTTCCTTACTGCAGGCGATGGAGAAATTGGGACTTTGTCTCTGGGGAAGTGAGGAAAGTAAGAGGAGAGTGTATGGTGTCTTTGAAGGAGTGTTTCACACACACACATGCACAGATAGGACACAGCTCAGCATGTGAACACATCAATATATGTGTATTCTGTATGCTTATCTGCAGCCATCTAGATTCATCAATGACATGAAAAAGATTGGTTTCACAGTTTAGTGTTGAACGACATGGTGCCACAGGGCATATGGCTTGATATTCTGCTGATGCACACACATCAGCTTGCATTTCTATCCTTATTAGGACATTCACTCATTTCTGTAACCTAACCCTGGCCATAACCCTAACCCTATACATTATCAGTATGTTTCTAACCCTAATCTAAACTCAATTGACATCTTAGCAGTAAAGGTGGTCTCTCACTGGGCTGTGACTATTTGGTAAGTGGCCTCCATGAAGAAGTCTCCAGAATGTCTCGCAGCATTTAGGTTCTCAAGCATGTATGAAAAAAAAAGTGTAACACATTTATAAAAAAAAATGGTCACAGAGTTATTGCAGGTGTACTAAGTTAATTTCAAACTCACCTGAATTGTGTCATAGGTGACTCCAACTCCACTCAAGAGCACTAACACTGTTTTTCTTTCATTCCTGCACAGGAGCTCTCTTCTGACATAAAACATTTTAAACTAATACCGTGTATTAAAGGTGCGTACGCACAAATAGCTTGGCTACACCCTTGTTCACGCATGTTGTTGTGGTTCTGGTTCCACTGGCAACACTTAGAGGTGATACTCAGAAAGGCTTAATGATGTGAAAAATATCATTGTACACACCAGACACACGTGATTAACAATGAATGCATCCTCATATATGCAGTTAGATGAGTGGATATAAAAGCATGCTTAATTAGGTGCCAAAAACACCTTTAACAACAATGGCTTCAGCCTTATTGGAGGATATAACAAATGGCCTAACATGCAGAGTATGTATTCAGACAAAGAGTATTTTCTGGTCCACGATGATGATCGGCTCATCAGCCATCTTCAGCTTCCAAGACAAATATTTTGCAACTGTGCGTGTAGCTGCTGTTGGTGTGGGAGCTCGACACAGCAAGAAGTCGTTTGTTGCCCATTCACATACAGCTGCTGACACTGTGGTTTGTAGCACAGGGGCAGCAACATGGGCATTTCAGAGGGAGCTGGCAGACCCATCAGGACTGTGCCAGTCCACCCTGAGCCGAGCCATGCCAGCTGAATGGAACAACCTCTGATTCTGAAATACAAGTCCCAAACACCGCAGCAAAAACACTCCATTGACTTGTTTCTTTACATCAACTATTTAATAAAGGAAAATGTGCGATATACCAAACTCCAACGGAAATGCGTCGATGTTCAATGACAATTAACAGTGGACTAATGCATTTCCAACATTATGCAGCACCATTGTTGTGTGCCCAGGTAAGGCCTGCATCACAGGGCAGGATAACTGTGCCAAATTCTGACCCAATTTTGGCCTTCCAACAATCTTCAGGATATCCAGATTATTGTGATGGCTCTAAAGATAATCATAGCAGATATTCCTGCCGTGGGTGCCGTGGGTGGGGTGTTAAGAGTGATCTAGTCGGCTCGGAAGGATGTTGGGTCCGCTCTGACCTCAAATCGGGGATATTCAACATGTTTGCTTTTTTAACCCGATATCACAGTATGTGTGGTGTTCACCTGAGGAGTAACAAACTTGCAATCTGTTGAATATGACTTGCAGCCAATCAGAAAGCGAGGTAACGTAAACACAGAGAGGAATCCAAAATACAGAAGACATAAAAAACTGTCTTGACTCACCAGAAAGTCCACTGAATGTTAAAAGTCATTATTAATAGATTTTTCTCTGTTAAAAAATAGTCCACAAATGATCAACATTGTTTGTTCCTCGTCTGAAATGTTTATTTACTCTGAACTCACATCGCTCTTAAGGTCACGCAAGACTTTTCCTCTAACATCTTGTGAGATTACAAGAAGTCATGATTTCAGACTGATACCTGAATGTTCATGAATGAATTATGTGTCTGTATGTGGTGTGTTGTCTCTTGTCGTGTGACTGTACACCACACACTGTAAGACCAAACCTAGTATAACCATGATTTTTTATCCTTACGTGTGGGGTCTCCCAATCTTTGAAAATCGTCAGACAGTTTTAAAATCTTGCACTGTGACGCAGGCCTAAGCTAATAAATGACTCACGTTGTTTTGTTCGGTTGTTTGCTCTGTGATCTACAGTTACCATTCTGAACTTATAATAAGATCTGTGTTCTTTCGTTGGCTTGCACCACATTTTAGTAATAAATAAGTTAGCTTAGCATTGATGTTTGTGTCTGTGAATATGACTGGGAGATTTCTCACCAAGATGAAAAGTCATCTCTCTACTCACTCCGGTTCTTCAGAAAACATACTTTCCCGTCTGATGTGGGATCATTCAAGGTTGAATTGTATCCTGATTTGCCATTTTCCACAATATTTATTGTATAATATATTATTACAACAAAACACATTGCTCCTAAAAGTAAATGGCATGAAACTCTGTGATGACGTGCAGAAACGGGCGTGACTGATTTGAAAGGAGGTTCTTAAGGAGACAGGCCAATTTTGAGGTGCTTAAAAACGTCTATGATGCAAAGTCAAATTTAATTTTGATTTATACAAATTGACACTGTTTTCATAACAACTGAAAGTGACATAAATACTTTATTTTTGTCCAGAATTGAACTATATGCCTGAGAAACACATAATAATGGCCCTTTAAAATTAATGGTGTAAAACAATTAACAGGTCGATAAAGTTCCCACTGGAACATAGCTGATTTGCTGCCTCCACTTATTGTGCTCACAGTCACACAGTCACAGGATTTTCTTTAAATAACCATACATAATTGGCCTTGGTGTAAAAGGTCAGTGGAATCGTACTAGCAGGATCTGTTATGAAATTTTGGATACTGAAGCTGTTTTAGGACAGACACAATCCTCTGGTTTTGGTCACTATCAGACTAGCTGTTCTCAGTCTAGTCAGACTTATAATTTCTTTCTCCAAACTTATAGGTCATTCAAACAGTTTTCTACAGTCTGTTAGAAAGAAATTATTTATAACCCTTTCAAAGAACCCAACTTTATAACGATTCAAGTATTTCTTTGAATATTTAGAATATTCCTTACTAGGTAATTCAGCCCAACTTCATAATGTTTTATATGCTAATATACAAACTGAATTTTTATCCTTCACTTCTTGAACTGCACTAATACTGAATGTGTTACAGTCACCAAATGATGCTTTTGTTGATGTTTGCTCAAGTAAAAAAACAAAAATGTGTGTGTGTGTGTGTGTGTGTGTGTGTGTGTGTGTGTGTGTGTGTGTGTGATTCTTTGGGCACTAGCCATGTCAATCAGTCCCCTGCAGCGCGACTGCCCTTCACACTTCTGTTTATCTACTGCTGCTGAGGACTGGCAAGACAGATAAGAGTACATCACTCCCTGTCTCCCTGTCTGTCTCCCTCTCACACACGCATTAAAACCAAACACACACAGATTGTTAGCTGTCCCTTCCAGCTGTCGTCATTATCAGTCGAGTTCATCCAGAGTATGTTTCAGCCCAGTTTTAAAGAACATTTGTTTGAAGCAAGACCTGCTCATTGTTCATATTTGGACCCTGCAGTTCACTTTACTCCAAATGTCCCATGTGTGTTCTGAAAAAAATCAGAGGTTTGTTCGGTACATTTTCTGCCTCCGGTGGCATTTTCATGTTTATTCTTCAGCTGTTGTGAAAATGATCACAATGATTCATCTGAGGAGAGTCAATTCTCTTGCATTTCAATGTGCTTGTTTAATCTTCATGTAAGGTTGAGCCATTTCAGATTGTTCCTCATAATATAATCAAGAATCAGAATCCATTTTCCCTTTCAAAGCGCTTGCCGGTGGCACTTTTGATGAGAGACCCCAAAATGCTTTTTCTGTTCTTTTTTGTTCTCTGTGTCACCTGAAATGTTCTCGTATTATGTCAAAGCTCCTCACTGCTCAGGAGACTGGCCTTTGTAACCACAAACTGGTGATTATTGGTGTTCATGTTGCCACCCATGTCCAAAATAACATAGAAACAGGCTACTGGCATTGAGATGAATGTACAGATGTGGTTCTGAAGTTTACATCCTTGTGTGTGTGTTTCAAAATCGTGTGTGTGTCCGCACTCAGTCAGCCAGCTGAGTCTGCAGTCAGTTTACGTTTGTCTGCAGGGCAAAAACTCGAGCAAGAAATGAATTCTGACTCGCCGAGCGCTTCACATAAATTCCCATTCTCATATTCCAACACAAAAGAAAACATATCTGCATTGCATTAGCCCTGGGACTCCTTCCTCAGTCTGATGATGATGATTTAGGGACGTTGAGGTCTCTTTATGAACGTCAAAACAGAACCGGAGAGAAACAGCAAGATGACTGAACTGACAAAATGTTTTTTTTTTTTTGGTGCGGGTAAAGAGTGCTGAGAAATTAAAAGAAAGGCTAAAATTATATTAAGGTTTAACCAAAAATTATTTTAATATATTTGTTAACAGTTGAGATTATTCATGGATGTAACTGGATGCATATATTTTTTAATATGAGTTCTATTATTGTTACAGGTTACAGGTTTAATACCACCGTAACAAAATGATAAATTTCTAAAAATACAGAAAGAAAATGCAGCAACAATGAACACGCTATGCAGCGATTGTCATTCAGTTTGTGTCTCTTTAATTTTCAAAAACATCTACTACAAACAGAAGGTTGATGTTCGCAGTAGAACTTACCGTGTTGTGATGTGTTTTGTTGCTGGTAGCTCATGAAATTAGTTTGGGTTGTGCTTAAGTCACATTTTATCTTTCAACACATCTTGTTTTTATTGGTACCACTAGTGTTACCCTAGCATCATGGCTACTTCTCTCCTGGCTCCTTTTGTTCTCAGTTGCTCCGTGTGTCATATTTAGTTACTCCTCTACTTCCTTTAGCAATAGCCAGTGGTGGGCAATTTAGTCCTCATAGTACTAATTGTGGACCTATATTTCTCATTTGCGCTTTAGGACTTTTGCTATTTTTTTTTAATTGTGTGCAGATTTGCACTTTCTAAATTAAAAAAATCAGTAGCGCTAAATTAAATATTTCATCAAGTATTAATCATCATTAGCTTTAACAGCGGAGGGAGAAAGCCGTCTCAAGTCAATGCAATGCCAAAGAATTGTAACTTAACAGTGTCCCCTCCGAAAACAGTTTGTTCTTAGAAGATATATACTCTAGCTCAGTGGTTCGTATTTTCCTCAAATATTTGTTCTTTGTTATCCACAAGATGGTCGAGTGTCAACTAGAGACTCATAACCATAAAATGGTAACTTTAAAATTTTTCACTGTATCCAGTTTTTTTGGAAATATTCTTTGGATACAGAATTAGCTTGGAGGTCAAAAAAGCTCATCTTCACAGCCAAGGTAGCTATTCGACGTCTATGAAGGTGAAAATGTAGGGGTCCACCACCCATGTTTTACCAATGTCGGGAATACAGCTTTTCATCTCCTGGCAGAGCAGGTTCATGTGCTGAACACACTCTAATAGTGCCAGCTGACTGCTTCAGCAGCAGCAGAAACTGTTGCAACTCTCCTTTTGACATTTTTTCAACCTTGTACTCCAGTTTACACAAAAACCGTCCACAGCTTTCTTGCACTGCAGGGCGTTTGAATTGGATCCTTGCATCCACATAGTTGTGTTATTGTAAAGCAGGAATATGTCAGCAAGATATGCTGCTTTGATCTGTGGCACTACTACTAGGTCGGAATCATTAGCATTACTTGAAAGTTCACACCTCAAAACAAGACGTCACCCTGAGAGTTTCACCCAGAGAGTACTACTCATTCTCACAAAAGGCACACAGGTTTGTTTATACCAAGTAGTATTGACAACACCTGAGACTGTTGTTCAGATTTAAGAAAACTATTTATTTGTTTCAATTTAAAACACTTTGTTTAAAATAAAAAAATATTCCTAAACAAAAAACAAAAGTTAAAGAGAAATTAACAAGAATAAAACAGCTGAGGTTACCAGTAGGGTCCTGCCATAGTAGACGGCACCCACCAAACACAGCAAACAAGAACACCATAAAAAACCTTAAAACACCCCACACGTGGTGAGACAACCCCAACTCAGGAATCATGACACACAGAAGAGGAAGGCACCGCCACCGCACCAGCACCACCACTGGACCTCAGCAACTGAAAAAGGAACAATACAATCAACACAGGTCAAACTCTCTAACGGGAGCCCAGACACAGTGCGAAGGAAACTCATTTTGATCCTTCTTTCGGTCACTACCCAAAGCTCATGACCATAGATGAGGGTAGGAATGTAGACCGACCGCCTTCTGGCTCAGGTCTCGCAACAGACCGGTACAGCGCCCGCATCACTGCAGATGCAGCACCAATCCACCTGTTGATCTCCCGCTCCATTCTTCCCTCATTCATGAACAAAACCCTGAGATACTTAAACTCCTCTACTAAAGCAGAGATGTGATCCTAAGGTCACCAAAATGATCTCACTAAAAATGATCCCCTCAACACCTTGGCTGTGCCTAGAAATTCTGTCCATAAAAGTTATGAACAGAATCGGTGACAAAAGACAAGCTTGGCGGAGTCCAACTTTCACCGGAAACGAGTCCGACTTACTACCAGCAATGCAGACCAAGCTCTGGCACCGGTTGTACAGGGACCTAACAGCTTGTATCAATGATACAATGCAGAGCCAGTGAGTGGCAGAGGATTAATCTACAGATTTATTGCCCAGGAAATACAGTAAACCCTTGCTATAACATGGTTCACCTTTCACGGCCTCGCTGCTTTATGGATTTTTTTTTTGCAGTTTTCTTTTCACAGTGCATTGTGTTCTGCGTCCTGATTGGCTAAACAGTCTCTGTGCTTCCTCTCTACCTGTGTGCCAGTAACATTACGGTATTTAAATATATGTAATACAGCTTTGCAATTTCATCTA
This sequence comes from Anablepsoides cearensis, assembly GCA_032275365.1. Lineage (NCBI taxonomy): Eukaryota > Metazoa > Chordata > Actinopteri > Cyprinodontiformes > Rivulidae > Anablepsoides > Anablepsoides cearensis. The sequence goes on along the minus strand of JAUBOC010000050.1, from coordinate 15,147,845 downwards.
TTCATTATAGTTCTCAAATATAATCGATGGTAGCATGTCTGTTTATACATACATGTGAAGTTGTGCGGATTGTCCGTAAGTTATAAGCATTTTACGTCATTTTGCAGGTACACGGATGTATAGAGCAATCTTTTGGATTATTTCAAGTCTTACAGATTTTTTCAAAACCTCATTTTCAAACGTCACAGTCTGTAGGATGATTTAAAAAACAATAAATAACACCAAATAGAATAGAATAGAATAGAATAGAATAGAATAGAATAGAATAGAATAGAATAGAATAGAATAGAATAGAATAG
>JAUBOC010000050.1:15135242-15147446 GCA_032275365.1 Anablepsoides cearensis | reverse complement strand
ATGCAGCAGTCTGTCACTGAAGGAGCTCTCCAGTTCAGTCACAGCTTCATGCATGGGGTGGGAGACATTGTTCATCAATGACCAAAATAACCATCTTCCAACCTGTTCTGCCGCTAGAAACAAGTTCTGGAGTTTTTCCGCTCTCTGTTCCCCCTGCTTTGCAGCAGGTGCTGTCGGTCTGGTTTTTTCAGTGATTTTTGGTCAACCGTAGCACAAAAACGGCTGCACTGATCAACATGAAATTTGGAAGAACTGTAAATGAGTCCGACCTACACTGCACAGCCTACTGTCCAGTCAAGCAATATGTTGCAGGAAAGCCAAATCCTATTGGCCTAAAACATTTTGTCCTTTCCTGCACCTTCTGGTGCATGATTTTGAGGTGTACCATAGAAAGAATATGTTCAGCGACCAAAGCTTGGGGAGCTTGGGGTAGTCTTTTGACTGATTAAATCTGTTTCCACAGGAATGTGTATTTTCTTTGATCAACACTTCACAACAATCTATCTCATGGATGCTTTGCTTGCAAAGGGTCTTCCAGCAAATGGAACAATAATGAGGAACTGAGTACCAATGCTATGCCAGTTATTAAGAGACAAGCAGTTGCGAAAAGAAGGGGAGAAGAGCATCAGTGACGAAGGTCCAGCGGAGGTCGAAGCTGGTAATCACTAAATTGATGATTGTATCCACTGTGTATAGGAAAGATTCATATATCTGTAGCATATGTAGATCTGAAGATATCTGTAGCAGATTGTTCAACAAAGAAAAGGCTCATGTTGAGGTGTGATGAGCAGAAGTGATCGGACTAGGGCCGGGCACATGCCAAATATGGTGGATTTCAACCATACAGAAATATGCAGGAATGAGGGCTGCAATGGGAAGGCATACATGACGTGTACCAAATGCAAGATGTCTATTTGCATCACCAAAAAGAAAGCATGCTTCCAGGATTATTACCACTAAAATGTTCAAAAAAAAAACTACCAAACTGCTTATGGTCATTGTTTTCTGTTCACTGTTCAGCTAAATACATAGACAAATATTGAGCTTTCAAGCAACAGAAAACGATCAAGAGTGAGAAAAATGATGTTTTTAGAATAAATTAAATCAAGTATTTTGTTAATATTATAAAGCTATAATCTGCAATTTTTTTCTAAATTCTGTTGTACTTTCACACTAAAATCCTTCTCTTGTTCATTACAGTAGACATGTTATGAAATTAATAAAAAACAATTGTTTTAAAATGATGTTATTGTAAAGTGTTTTTTAGGCCCAGATAGGAAATTAAACAAAAATATTATTCTTGACTATACTCAAGTGAAATGCATTGTTAAAGAACTTCAATATTTTAAATACTTTCAGTACTTAAGTATTTTTGAAAGCACATACACTAGTACTTTAACCTAAGTAATAATATGACAGAGCTACTTTTATTTTTATTCAAGTAATATTTGTCCGCCACTGGTAATTGGTATCAAAAAGGAAAGATGCAGTTGTGAACCTCTCATTAGGAAGTGGCATGTGGTCCCATCACCTATTCATTGTTATTACCCATATTCACATCTGAACTCTTTCACATTACTGTTGACCCCAGATGACATCCTTCTGTGACACACACATATTATTCACACAAACCTACTTGCACTACAATTTGTTGGTTTGTCACTTGTTCAATTAAGACTGAAGAAGAAACTGTTTTGCAAAATGCTGCTTTTGCATAATTTTAATAATCTTTCAGATCCAGAAATTTAATTCCACACTAAGGGCCATGATAAACTATATGATGGGTTAAAACGATTAGGATCGTTGAACTTTAAAAATGTTTTTAAAGTAAAGAGTGATGGCAATCCAAAAACACAAATGTAACTAATTATTGATTTATTAAGATGTGAGACTTTTTTATGCTACTGCAAGAAATCAGTCTGATTCTTTCAGCCAAAATCTGTTGTTGCCCAGATCAAAAGAATTATTACAGTGAGAAAATAATTTAGCACAAACATTACTTTGTGAATTTCTCAACAATACAGAAAACCATTGGGGCAGGTTTTGGTTCTTGAGGTATTGGGTGGGAATCAACCTTTGTGCTTTAGTGGTGGATTTTAGAGAAAGAGAAATGGGTAGTGTGCAGTAGAGAAGTAGTGACGGGGTATTACACTGTGCTGTGTTGTATGCATCATTTCATGGGTGACAGAAAGCAGAGGGTCTCCAGAGGATGGCTCCTTTTGCTCTGAGAAGCCAGAGAAGAGGAAGACTTCAGGGACTAAGAGAGTTAAGAAATGGAGAGCGAGACGGAGGTCCTGCCATCACATGGGACGGATCAAACCACAGCTGGATGATTTCATTCGTCCCTTGCCTCCCACTCTTCACACTCGACCCTCATTCAAGTGCCTCCCTCCAACGCTGTATGTTTTTAAGAGACACCAAGAAACATGTAGGATCAGTGTGTTGTTCAGATACTTGAACTTTAAAAATCATTCTCTAAAATGTAGTTCGTGTGTCTTTGGTCAATGTGATAATAAAAATTAGTACTTTTAGACAAATGCTACTAATAATTTAAAACTATTAATACATTGTTTTCTATATGCCTGTTTCCTTTGTTTGTACCTTGTTCCTTATTCATGTAAGCCATAAAATTTAATGTAGTCAGAGCTGAAAACCATTGTCAACATATACTCTAACATAGTGTAGTATCAAATCACATTTCCCATGATGTTATTTTTGAGGCTCGACCAAATTGGCTACATTTCTGTCATTTGTCATTCTAAACACAGTTTGATGTAAGTTTAAAATTTTGTGATAGACTGTCTTTCAAGGAATACTAGACATTTAATTTTAATCCATGAGAATAAACATCCAAAACGCCATCCAAGAAGCTTTTGTGCTGTCTTTTTTCTTTGCTATTTGAAAGACTACATTATTGTTCTTTAGCATTGCAGGGATTCTCATAGTTGACAAAGTTACATTCATCAGATATCAACTGTCTTCTTTTAAGCTGTAAGTACCGGATACCTCACTCAAGGCCAGAAAAGTCCATATGACTACCAGCCCATGACTATATTTCAATCAGCGCTGTTACCCCCCACCTCCTACGCTTCCTGCTCTGTGTTCTCCTTTTTTCCATGCAGAGATGGAGCAGAGGACACAGAGAGATGAGACCACACATACAGAACCAGACCTCCACCCCCAACCTCCTGTTCCCCCCACCATCTGTGCATGTCCCTCTGCCTGCAACTCCACAACAACAAGGCCCTGAACCTCTGCAGAGGAGTCAATCCATCACTGCAGAGAGACAGAAGAGAGACTGAGAAAGGAAGTTAAAAAAAAGGTGGGTGGGTTATGGGGGGAAGGGGTGCAGGGTTGAGGGAAAGTGAAAGTGAGATACCATGAAACTTAATCATAGAAAGGGTCGTGTTGGGCAGAGGAGGGGAACAGATTAAATTAGCATAGCATTAGATATGGAAAATGATCTCTGTCAAAATTTCCGCTGCACAATTATAATATGTTAATTACTTATTTCATTAAGGAAGTTTATTATGGCCTCGCAGATGAAATCATGCAGGCCAAAGACACCTGGAGGAAAAGCACTGATGCCTGAATCTCCCTCCCTCTTCCTTGTCAGTCCTCAGTCTCATCTTCCTCTCATCCCCCTTCCTCCTCACCCTCTCATTTCTTCACACATCTCTCTTTGTTCCTCACTACATAACTACAGTGTCACATTTAAAACACTGTGCTTAATATTCACATTGATCAGTGCAGTTGTGTTTTACAGGCAGGGAAAATGTTTGATATTTTCTTGTCTGTCATGTGTTGTGTGGTCCATCCGATAGAAGCTTGCATATAAATAACCTGTGGAAGCAGCCAAATACACACATGTGGCAACTGCAAAAACAATTATCTGCACAGAACACACTCTTTTATGCAGTTCTTTATTTTTCCTGAAGTGGACTGTCATGTTAACGTTATTAGAACTTTTTGTTACAATTTTTAATTTGGCGAGTGTATTTCCAGATTTATTTATTGTATGGTTATGCCATTTTTTAAGCATGTATGTTAGTGCATCTTTAAACTCCGTCCATCCATCTATTATTTACTACATGTTGTATAGTTGGGTCATGGGGCCAGCAGCTTGAGCACGGAGACCCAGATAACCACCTCTTCCAGCTCTTCTGAGAAGATTCCAAGGTGTTCCTAATCCACACAAAAGTCATACTTTTCCTGGATCTGCCCAGAAAACCTCCCTGGGCAGGGGACATCCTTACTAGATGCCCAAAATACCTCAACTGGCTCCTCTTGATGTGGAGGAACAGCGGCTCTATTTCGAGTCTCTCCCTGAAAACTAAACGTCTCTTTAATGGAAAGCTTTGCTGCCCTGAAAGAAAACTAATTTCAACCACTTTCAAACAAACCAAACTCATTTTGGTCATTACACTGAGTTCATGCACAAAGGTGAGGCTGAATAGCTTTAACCCAGCAGTTTTTATTGTGTATGATCATGACAAAATTTTTTCTATTTAACTTCAACAATAAAAAAAACAATAATAAATGGATATTTCCATACAATGAAAACCCACCCTTTTGTTTTAATTTTATGCCACATGACTTATAAAAGTTTGCATGCTGTCTCAACAGTTGCATTGGAACATGGGCCACAAGGTGATTTGCATTTGTTTCCCCAGCCCCACTGCCTGGCTTCCTGGCTCACTGCCTTCCTGGCTCGTCAGCACTGCTTGGACAGACAGACAATGATGATGACAGTCATCAGGGATGAAGCAGCCTTCCACCTGTCCATCTGACCGTGGGAGTGAAGGAAGCAGGTGCAGAAAATTAAGAGTTTAGGAGGACAGTGTGTGTGTGTGTGTGTGTGTGTGTGTGTGTGTGTGTGTGTGTGTGTGTGTGTGTGTGTGTGTGGAGACACTGATCAAAGAAGGAAATTAAAAGATCATTTTATTCCTGTCAGTAATGTTTTTGAAGTTACTTCAGATAGAAATTGAGGCCAAAGAGGAGAATGCTTAATAATGGCTGAAAGTTTGAAGAAATCCTCAACTTCAAAAATGTACAGAAATGCATTTTGCTGATGTTTATGACTCAACAATTCACAGGTATTGTTGGATATCGTACATTAACTAAATCTGCTCTAAACAGTTGTCTTAACAATGTACGTCACACAGTCATGGTAGTGTCTTTTGTGCTTTTCTGAAATGCATCCACATGTTATTGCCTGCCACTATAAGAGGCTGGTAATTATTTCATTGTCTGTAAATGTTTTTTTCTCTTTTTTTAGCTAAATGTATAATGAAATATTGGATAGATTTGATCAAAACTAACAAAATGTAGTACATTCACAACTTATTTCTTTTTCAAAAAATGTCTAATTTATTTTATATTGAATGGTCTTGTTTTAAACAAACACACAAGAAACCAGCTACAAATGTCAGATTTTATATTAATCTGTGAATCTGGGGTAATACTGCAATTTTGCACTTTCATCTACATTCAAGAGAATATTTATGTGGTAATTAAAGTTTGTGTTGCATGAGAGTGCTAAGAATTTTTTTTGTGAATTTCATGGAAGGGAGGTGATAGACATCCGAAGGAGTTGACATGTATGTTTAACCCAGGTGAAAAGCACTCAACCAGATGGAGCTAGTGAGAAAGGTAGAAATAATTTGTTTTGTCATTTTGTTGTTTGCATCGTGGAATAAAACAAGGTGATTACTGCACTGTGTTACACCTCAAACTGTTGTCTTGGTTGTGTTCTGTTTACTCTAAAGTTGTATTTCCATCCATCCATCTTCTTCCGCTATTCCATAGTTGGGTCGCAGAAGCAACAGCTCCAGGAGAGAAACCCAGACCTCCCTCTCTCCTGCAACACTTTTCAGCTTGTTCTGGGGAACCCTGGGGCATTCACAGGCCAGAGAGGATACATAATCCCACCAGTGCGTCCTGTATCTTCCCCCAGGGCTTCCTACCAGTGGGACGAACCCAGAACACATCTAAAGGGAGGTGTCCAGGAGGCATCCTAATCAGATGCCTGAACCACCTCAACTGACTCCTTTTGATGTGGAGGAGCAGCAGTACTGCTCCAAGCTCTCTCCGAATGATATAGCTCCTCACCCTATCTCTTAGGCTGAGCCTGGCCACCCTATGAAGGAAGCTCATTTTGGCCATTATATTTGGGATCTCGTTTTTTTTTTTTTTTTTTGGTCATGATCCATGCCACACAAATATAGGTGAGGGTTGGAACATAGACAGACCAGTAAATCGAGAGCTTTGCCTTTCAAATCAGCTCTTTCTTCATCATGACTGCCAAAAGCAATGCTCACATTACTGAGGACGAGGCCCAAATCCATCATTCCATCTCCCGCTCCATCCTACCATCACTCATGACACCCAAATACTTAAACACCTCCACTTGAGGCAGAGAGTCTCCCCCACCCGGTGGGGGCATTCCACCCTTTTCCGGTCGGGAGCCATAGCCTCACATTTAAAGGAAGTGACTTTCATCCCAGCCACACTCCGCTGCAAACTGCCCCAGTGCACGCTGAGGGTCTTGGTCGAAAGACAAAAACAGAACTACATTATCTGCATACAGCAGAGATGAGACCCTGTAGTTCCCAAACCAGGCACCCTCCTCTCCATGACAACTCCTTGAGAACTTGTTCATAAACACTACAAACAGGATCAGAGACGAAGGACAGCCCTGGTAAAGTCCAACCCGCACAAAGAACAAGCTCAACTTTGTGCCAAGATTTTGAACACAGCTTCTGCTTTGATTCTACAGGGACTGAATCGACATTAGGAGCAACCCAGACACTCCTACTCCCGCAGCCCCCGCCCCCACAGAATGCCTAAAGGAACAAGGTCATAAGCCTTTTCCGATTCCACAAAACATATGTAGACAAACACTCATGACCCCCTTAGCAACACTGCAATGATAAAGATATTGTCCACTGTTCCACATCCAGGATGAAAGTCACACTGCTCCTCTTGAATCCAAGGTTCAACAATCGATCTAAGCCTTCCTTCCAACACGCTGGAAAAAACTTTCCTGGGGAGAGCGAGAAGTGTGATCCCACGATAGTTAGAGCACACTCTATGGTCCCCCTTTTTAAAAATGGGAACCACCACCCCGGTCTGCCACCTTACAGAAGTTGTTCCAATCCTCCATGCGATGTTTAAGAGTTGGACACATTTCCCCCTGCGTCTTCAGACTCTGCCTACTCAAAGGTGGACATGGAGAGTGGATTGAGGAAATATTCAAAGTGGTCCTTCCACCATTCAACAATATCCTCAGTCCGGGTCAGTAGTTCCCCACCCAAACCTGGGACAGGGAACACTTTCCTTTTCTGAGTCGCCAAATGGCTTGCCAGAACTTCCTCGAGGCCAACTGGAAGTCCTTCTCCACAGCTTACTTGAATTCCTCCAATGCCCAATTTTTTCCATCTGCTACATCAAAGTTGCAACCCTTTTGCCACCCTGTACCTGTCAGCTGCTTTAGGAGTCCTCCAGAAAAGCTAAGTCTGGAAGGCCTACTTCTTCAGTCTATCGGCCGCCATCGCTACTGGTGTCCACTAGCGGGTGTCCACAAAGAACAGTCAGAACCTTCCATCCTGCAGCACGAAGCTTCAGAAAGGCAACCCTCTTGTTTACTGGGATAAACTCCAACACAGCACACAGCCTTTTTTTTGTAAACAATGAATACTCAATGAAGATAAAACCAACTGTCTTTTGAAAATATATTTAAAAAATACAACGTAACACATAAAAACATAAAGAATATATTTGTAAAACAACTTTCAGGAAAAAGAATACAGCGACTTGTAAATTCTGCAGTGCTTTACATTACAGTCATTCATCCATTCACACTTGTATGGTAGTAAGCTGTAGCTAAATGTAGCTTACAATGTAGCTTTGGGGCACACTTACAGAGGTGGGGCTGCCATGCACCGGCGCCACCGGACCATCTGACCACCATCAGTAGGTTGCAGGTGAAGTGTTGAAAACAATATTATCATTACTTAAAGTGCTATTAAAATAATCGGATAATCTGGTCATATCTGTCTGTACATCCATCCAAATTTCAAAAGTAAACATGTACATGTCAACTCTGTCAGACCCTCAAAAATCAATGATTTTCACACAAAAAACTGTTGTACTCTCAGACAATTTAATTGAGGTCAAGTTTTGAAGCAAACATGGGAGTGCAGATAACTGTGTCCGCTGTGGCAGAGAAGAAGGGAAGGGAAGGATATGGAGGTGGCAAAATTTGAGTATTTCCTTACAACCTGCCAGCTCTGAGACCTAAATAAATCTGAAGGAAAGTTTTTGAGAAAATCTGTAAGATTGACCGACCTTTGTTTACATGCAAAATGAGGAAAAATCTGTGCAATTTATGGGCAATCAGGTCAAATGCAATGACACCTGAATTTTCCCTCGGCGGGACAATAAAGGCTATTTCTATTCTATTCTATTCTATTCTATTCTATTCTATTCTATTCTATTCTATTCTATTCTATTCTATTCTATTCTAACTTGACATGAATGTGGGAACTAATATTGAAATTCATATAAATTCTTGCATAGCACATATTAAAAACTGAATAATCCAAAAAAGTAATTATATTTTAGGTAAATAAGAATCAATTCTTAAATTAATACTTTATAGATTGATAAACCATCAATTATATGTAGTTACTTAACAACTACTTTTTCAGATGTTATTCTTCAAATTTATATTCTTAGTTATTTTAAGTTGTGCAGATTTTTATTGCTGTTGATTCTATTTTTGATTTAGATTAGTTTTGTAATATGTTTTTGAAAGACTCCTTTGGCCTCCTCCTCATTTGAAAAATATTTATTGGATACATCCCCATTTCCATTTTCTGCCACTTATCCGTAGTCTGTTTGCGGAGGCAACAGGTCCAGGAGAGAAACCCAGACATCTCTCTCCCCAGCAACACTTTCCTGCTCTTCCTGGGGGACCCTGAGGCGTTCCCAGGCCAGAGAGGATACATAAGCCCTCCAGTGAGTCCTGGATCTTCCCCGGGGCCTCCTACCAGTAGGACGTGCCCAGAACACCTCTAAAGGAAGGCGTCCAGGAGGCATCCTGATCTAATTTATTAGTTACAACAAACAGTATTTAAACTAATTTCAGCATCAGTGTTGAATTATGATTATAAAAATGAAGAAATTATTAATCATCCACTTACCGGTTGGTAAACCACCCTGTACCCCTAACTTTAAGAGCACAAATATAGTGTAATGAAAGAAGGAACAAGTATCATCCTCTCACTCCCTCACTAGCACTTGCTACTAGTATGAAGCGTTGGAGTAAAATTAAGCATACTGATTTTAAAGTAAATTTTTCAATTCATAAGTATGCACATCACATGTTCGTTTAGTAACTATAGCTGCTAGATTACTTATTTGGTGGTCTACTAATAGAGTGAAATGCTTGAAGTAGAAATGTTATATAAATCTCTAAAGAAAAAGATCAAAGGTAGCTGATAAAAAGCACCAACGTCTGATGCATGTACAGTAAAGCAGCTGGAAGCTTAGAAAAACAAATTCAGACATTTAACATCCCTCCAATGATTCCAAATGTTCAAAACATCTTTGCTGTTTAACATGTTTAGAATTCTAACTTCAAAACTCCCACGGCGCCTCTCACATTGGACGAGACTCTTCAAGAGAAAAATCGTATTGATTGGAAAGTGAAAAAACTTGCAAAAGATAAATAAAAAGAAGAAAAAAGAAAGGAGATGAGTAGATACGATAAGGAGATGTGTACGGCAAAAAAAATAAAATAAATAACAGAGAGAGACGAAGACAGGCCAAATAAACCGAGGGCAATTTTTGGTATCTGGGGTTCTGCTCTGTTAAAAACACAAGGAGGAGGGATGGAAAGAAAAAAAAAAAGAGGAGAAAAGTGGAGGAGAGCAAAAACATCTTTGGGAGTGTGTACAAAGAGAATAAAAATACACACACACCCGAAGGCTGGGGTCACAGTCAGAATGCTGGAGAGGTGCAGCGGGGCCTGGCAGCTATGCAGGAACACCTCGCTCAGCCTTAATATTGCCTGCCCACCGCACAGATTTCAAAACAGATAGTTGAAAACAAAACATCAACGCCCCCAAACACGCACACATGCTTCTCTCTCTCTCTCATACATAAACTCTAGACCCCATACAGATGCAGAACAGTCTTGTTAGGTCGAGCTCAGAGGGTGGGAATGGGTAAATCCAACAACGGCAGCCTCTGAGGAACCGCAGGGTAGTCTCACTGATACACTAAACTCTCCCTCTTTCCTCATTGTATTCATACGCACACACACACACACACATAGGCACAGAGCTGAACTGAAAGGTAAGCTTTTCTTGGGATTTCATGCATAATTCTGCCTTACAGTGCCAAACCCTGTGATACTTTTTTTGTTGTTGTGTGCCTCAAGACCAAGAGGTAGCATTATGACACAATAGTTAAGTTGGTTTGGGCAACAGCTTGTTTTCATTTAGGACATTTATGAGGGGTTGAATCATTTATGTACTCGGCGTCCTGGGTGTATGACAGATCCCTTGGAAACACAAATTATCATGTTGACTCGCAACAAACACGGTGTAATTACATCATGGCCTGTCAAAAAGCATTAAGGAATCTTCTCCCTATCTCAAAAGTAATGAGACGCTAATGCAGCTCTACGACACAGTTGGTGGCATTTAAACGAGAGTCACCCAAATACTCTGCCACTGAATAATTACAAAACATTGCAATTTCAGAATGTTGGGGGCACTGCAGCTTATTGGTTCAGTTTCAGTAAAGAATACAGTATATTATTAGACGGAAAATCAAGGACACATGTTTCTGGGAATTGTTTCTACATTTACTTCTGTTTACAGACTGGTCCACAGTTTCATTTGGATAATTCTGTTCTGACTGCTAAAATAACTGGAATGGCCACCCATAGCACAGTTTATGGGTACAACAACCAAATGTGGACTTTATTTTTCTCATTTTGTGCGGTTTGCATTCAAATAGTGCTTTTTTACAAGCCATCTATAATTAATAACAAAAGCCATGTGGGTGACAATCGATGCTTCCATTGGACTGAAATGATGGGGGTGAGACAGAAAGAAAGGGGGTGCTGTTAATACAACTGCAGTGCCATTTGGAATTTCAAGAGCAGCTCATTCAGCGGTGGTTTCATGATGATAAACTTGTAATTTTAGGACGGTGTCAGCAAATGCTTGCCACAGCCGAAAGGAGACGAGATGCCCTGCGTTCCATGACCCACAGCAGCTTATTGTTTGTAGTGTCCATGTAGTGGTAGTGTTAGCAACATTAAAGGGCTGATTGTTGCCATGTTGCAACAGTGGCTTGTGAAGTCCAAAAAGGCACATGTTTCCTGTAGTCGGTTCAGTTGGAGTCCAATATGTACACCAGAAGCGAACCGCACCAGAGTTTGATTTGAAGCAGACTGAAACCCCTTCAAGAAGTAGGTCTGAGTGTGGTTGTTTAACTCACATCAGGGTTTGCATGGGTGTATTCACACCTGCATAAAATTATTATTATTTTACTTATATTTACTAAATGCTAATATTAAATTTAATGTCTAAATGGCTCACCTGCCGTCATCGCTACAAGCTTTAAAATATACACTGTATTATTTTTAATATAAAAGCTGCTTCCTATGGACCATTTTAAGCAAAGTGATTTTTTAAAATTTTATTTATTTTTTGATTCTGCTCTCAGTGAAGTCGGACACTTTTTTCCCTCTCTCTTCAGCCTGCCCTTATTTACCCTGCTTTGCTGCTTTAATTTGAATCTCCTTCACAAAATCATCCAAAATCTGGAAATTGTGGATCTGGTCAGCTGGTCTCTCAATGCTATTAATCACATTTTTTCTACACTGAAGTTGGGCAAAAGAGACCCTTCATGCCCTGATAACACTTCTGCAGTGGGGTGCATGCAGGACTCATGGGGCGAGTGAACAATCATGTGCCTGGCTCAATTGTGGATTGAGGACGTCGAAGATGTTCGGCTATTTGGATTAGGGCTGCTACGATTAGTGGATTAATCGATGACTAATCGACTATTAAAATAATCGAGAACTAATTTAATAATCGATTAGTCGTTTTTTTTTTTACTTTGTTTTTCTCTCCAAACTGCTTTGACACCTTCCACTGCAGCATCTGCCTTTCTGTCTTTGAC
>JAUBOC010000050.1:15118346-15132823 GCA_032275365.1 Anablepsoides cearensis | reverse complement strand
TTCCTTTAACATTGTGAAGCTCTACTTAGAACCTTCTTAAGATCCAATAGTGCAAAATGCAAATTCTTTCAATTTTTTGACTGGTCTTAAGATTTTGATCAGGAGTGTACATGCAATCCACGTGTGTGGCACCTCTCAAAGACCTATGGTGTACACAGGAGTAAATATGTATTCTAACAGATAGCCAAGCTGCTATTAAAGCTCTCCAAGGGCCACACTTTATGTCATTATTGGCTTGGGAGTGTGACAAAGCAGTCAACCAACTGGGGAGAGATAATAGTGTTACTGTTAAATGGGTACTAGTACATACTGGCATTTATGGTAAAGAGAGAGCTGACTACTTCGCAAAAGCGGGAACTTCAAAAGACCAGAGCTTGCTGTAGGTACCTCAACAACAGTCTGTAGGACTGCCCTACAGGCCTGGATTAGACGTCATCACTCAATCTGCTGGAGGGAGCTGACGGACTGAAGACAGGCACAAGAGCTGATTAATGGCCCAGATCTAAGGTTTGGGAAAGCTTTCATCTCCCTGACAAGGAAAACTCTAAGTACACTGGTTGGTGTCCTACATGGGCACAATCTGCTCAACCGCCACAAAATGGGGATGGGACTCCATGACAATGTGACACCTTTGGTATTGAATTGGAGACCTATTTGCACTACTTAGGCCACTGTGTGGCTCTGAGCAGGGAAATTAAAATAATTCTTGGGGACTCCTTTATGGATCATGAGAAGCTCAGAACACTGAGTGTTTCTAATCTTGTGTCCTTCATCTAAGGGTCGAGAAGGTTCGAATGCAGACCAGTGTCTTTTTAGGGAGAATCCACTTAGGAGACCCCTGCTCATATGGATTTTATATCCATCCCCACCAACGATAACCATAACCATGTATTGTAGCGTCGTGTCAACCAATGCAACCCCACCACATCCAGAGCCTTAAGGAACTCTGGGCGAATCTCATTCACCCCCGGTGCCTTGCCACGACACGTTTTTTAACCACTTTGGTGACCTCAGCACCAGAGATTGGAGAGTCCGACCCAGGGTCTCCAGACTGCTTCCTCATGGGAAGACGTATCGGTGGGATTGAGGAAGACTTCAAAGTATTCTGCCCACCAACCCACAACGTCCCGAGTTGAGGTCAGCAGTGAACCATCCCCACTATAAATAGTGTTGGTGGCAAACTGCTTTCCCCCTCGAGACACTGGAGGGTGGACCAGAATTGCCTTGAAGCCGTACAGAAGTTGTTTTCCATGGCCTCTCTGAACTCCTCGCATGCCTGAGTTTTTGCCTCATTAAATTTAGTATTAGATTTATTAAGGTAAATTTACAAAATAACCAAAAAGAAAAAAGTATACAAAATGAAATGCTATTTTTACAAATACAAATCAATAATTTACCAAAAACGTTACCAAAAACATTCATTATATTGTCTGATTTGAACTGACACAACTCCCAGGCACCTGTGTATCATGAAACAAAAATATTCCACTTTGATGCCAGTCCACAAAAAAAAAGAAGTTTTTTGCTCTTGTATTCGCCATCCAAACCTTTGGCTTGTGTTAACAATTTAAAGCAGCTGCCCCTACTGTCCCACTTCTGGTCTATTTTGGTGGCAGTGTTACAGCACCACATATAGGCCTGGCATAGTTACTACAAGTTGTCTTAAAGTTGTTTTCTGTGTTTCCAAGAGAATGAAAACATTTTTAGAAACAGTCCTGGGTTTACAAGGATCTCTTTAGAAGTGGCAAATAAAACGATTCTTATAGAGAGACATTATTAGCTTGGACAAAGCCTTAGATTTTTTTTGCATTTTGTCAAAAATCCTGAAAGCGATTTCAACTTAATAATGTGCATATGAAAAAATGAAAAGTTTATATTCTCTGAAGGAATGAGGCAGATAGGACACAACAAGAAGCTGTGAAGGGTAAGGTATTTTGTGTGGAGGATTGTAGGACTAACAGTGGAAATGAGAAACAGTATTGGAGTTATGAGTGAGAGGTGAGTGAGTTATATTTAAACCGTTAGGCTGCTTATTCATTCAGTACAAATGCAAATGAACAGGCATTATCATCATGGCCTCTTCCCTGGAAATCGACTCCCTCTGTAATACCTCGGCAGAAGTGGACCGGTCGTGAACCCTCCTCCTCTGCAGTGCCAGCTAGCCCTCAAATGGCCTACATAGACAGCTTGAGGCACACACACACATACACACGCACGCACACACATATGCAAAGTACCCCTCCTCTCCTAGGCACCCACCCAAATCAGAGATCAAAGGCTGGATTTGTAAAGCTAATGGCTGCTGTGCTTCAGCCAGGGACAGTGAACGAGGGAAAAGAAAAACAGAAGGAAAGAGTGAAAAACAGACCGAAACAGCAGAGGCAGAGGGACACAGAAGTGCAGAAAGAGAGCAGGAGAAAGAAAGTCTGTGTTTGTAGCATGCACAAAGACTTAACACCATGTCACGTGTGGACACGGGCTGCAAATGCCACCGTGTTTAAAAATAAGGCAGAATCTAGTAGGAGGTATCTCCAAAACACCTAGACGAACACGTTCACACTTTAACTTTTGCTTGGTACAGTTTTACTTTTAGGCAAAGTGATGAGAAACACATCCACAGATGGTGATTATCTCTCACTCATCACTGTGTGGGATTGCAGGATTGATGGTGTTGAAACAGACCTTTCTCTTTGTCTCACACATGGCGCAAGTGCTGCTGCTATTCCCACAGTGCACTGAGGGGCCATTGAGATAAATGGCATGAATACAACAACAACAAAAAAGAAGGAGTGAGAAAGAATAAAGAAAAGGAGGAAAAATGTGTCTTTGCCTTTCAGAGAGGGAAACCGCAAGCATTCAGTCTACCAGTTTGTATTGTCCCAACATTTATAGTGCTTTAAGCTTGTCAGGAGTGCTCTGTCACTCCCACTCATTACACTGAAACGCTTGCTGTCATGAAGATAAAGAGCCGGAAAACAAAACCGTTTTTATCATGTGCAGTGGTTTCAGTGATCACAGGAACATATTAAGGAGCATATTTCACAGTTACATTTAAAACTCACCAACATGTTTGCTGAATTGCAGGGATTTCCTCTCTGAACTGGGCTTTTTACCATTTCCAGCTAGCGTAATTAGGAGCCATGGAGCCAGTTTTGATACGGAGCGAGTTGCTGACAGTGATGAGAGACGAGGGGAAAGTCATTCTAGTATACATTAGCAGTGGAACCAGGCCAAAAAGCTCCATTTCTCCTGATGCCAAAAACATTGTGACTTCATTATCATGACAATAAACAAGCAAAATAAGCAAAAGAACCTGAGCAGTGAAAAATCATTAGCTACTGGCTAGAGTCGTGATGTCGATATGATGTTAAAACAGCTGCTTAAACATTTGATAGTTATAGTCTGCTCTCTGAAGGCAAAAGGACAATGTTTTTGTCTGTCTGTTAGGCTTGTGCAAATATTTTTGTATCATCGATTAATATTTTTCCACATTACGATTATTATGATTAGTGTCATGTGATAAGAACGTATTTTTTTGTGGAACATACTCTCACTAAACTGTCACCCACAAGCACACATGTAAGCCTATAGCATAACAACAATGGCAAAAGGCAAGCATGACACAGCTAATCGCTAAACAAGGTTCAACTTCTGTTGTGTGGAACTGGTTTGGCTTCATAGGGTCTGTCCTTGTGCAGATCTGGGTCATTTGCAAGGTTTGCATCAGCAAAGTGTTGACTAAACACAGTAACACAAACCTATTTAATCACCTGTAACACCGCACTAAACTGGAGTACAACAAAAGCCAGATTGCAGATCGAGGCCACAACGGCAATAGCAAACTCTTCTTCAGCAAATGGTGAAAATAAAATATTGTGTGAGATGAAGATACCCCTTGAGTTCATTGTCATCCCTACCCTCTTCTTCTCTGAGACTCTATCATTCATCATGATGGGGTGCTGAGGTCCCCTCCATATCCCCGTGAGAGAGGGAGAAGATGAGGAAGAGGAGGATGCAGAGGGATGAGAGCCAAAGCCACATCTCTTTGTCTGATGACAAAAGCTTTCCAACACAACAATAGCTATCAGTCACTCCCGGAGCCGGTCGGATTATACGGATCTGCGCTGGAATGTGGAGGTGTCTGTTTAAGGGGTGTGGAGGGTTCAGAGGTTTAGAGGTAGCAGGGATGGAGGGGGTGGAGATCAGAACAGAGATTCTTCTCCCCTTCAACACACTCAACATGATCTACCAGAAGTAGATCACCAGTATGTTACTTACATAATAGATGAATCCCCTAAAATCACACCTGGGGGTAAATCTGATGTCACTAAAAACCAAGAACTACTTTCTTTCTAGTAATCCACTGTTGAAAGGCCTGAAAAATTGTATGTCTGAATAAAACAAGAATCCACTGGATTCTTCTTTTTCTTTATTCTCAATCTTCTGACTCCAATCAGGTTCATACACCAAATGCAGCAAAGGCCTCAGTATAAGACCTTCGGCTGAAACCAAAACAAAACAGAAGCCCTGCTCGGAGCAGAGACTCTGCAAAAAAGCAACAACTTCTTTCTACTATAATCATAAATTGACCTTATAATGTACTTCCTGGTTACAACCCTGGAGGTGTTACCTTTTACGTCAAACGTAGAACGTAACTCATTTTTTTTTAGGCTAAAAGAAAGAACACGTGATAA
Source organism: Anablepsoides cearensis (assembly GCA_032275365.1). Classification (NCBI taxonomy): domain Eukaryota; kingdom Metazoa; phylum Chordata; class Actinopteri; order Cyprinodontiformes; family Rivulidae; genus Anablepsoides; species Anablepsoides cearensis. The sequence continues at coordinate 15,128,129 of JAUBOC010000050.1, read as the reverse complement.
CACACACACCAACTCTTTGTCTGCTTTAACCTTAAAGGCTGAAATGATGAGAAAGTATAAAATACAATACTGCATCTAACATTCAATTAAACAGTTACAAAATTTTCTTCATATCTATAAGCGCAGCAATGCTCATCATCAGAGCGGTTTCAGCCTGGAATATCACTTCTGTTTAAAACCTTCTGCAGACGGGGCTGACCACCGTGTTGGAGAAAAAAAACAAAGTTAGACTGGCTTGTTTTGTCTTATTTAGTTTTTGAGAATGCATTGCCTCTTTTTATATAAAAAGTACCTAAAGATTAGTTGAGATTAATCATGATTAATGTCAAAAATTACAATTGGAGTTAATCGCAATTATAATTTTTTTTCTATGCCCAGCAATACAAATTTTGCATAAACTGAATGTGGCAGTAACCATACTAGTCAAGTTGTACGGACTGTCCAAAATTTACATAGATTTTTTTTTCATTTTACAGATATATGGACGTATAGAGCAATCTCACGGATTATTTCAAGTTTTATGATTTTTTTCAAAAACTTAGTTTAAACTTTATTTTACTTTTCAGAGCCTTTAGGGTGTTAAAAAAACAATATCATCAAATAACCATCTTCCAACCCGCTCTGCCACTAGAAATAAGTTCTCCCATCCTCCTTTCCTCCTGCTTTGCACTGCAGGGGCTGTCATCCCTGTGGCTGACAGTCAGCCTGCAACCCCACCCCCCTCACCCCCGTGAGTAATACAGATTGTTTAGCAAAAATTACAGATATTTGACTCTCATACAGGTAAACATCCAAAGGGGTTGACATGTTTAAGTAGCTGAAAAGTCATTCTCAATATTTCTAACTTAAAGCACTAACAGGTCACACAAGATATTCTGATATTGCACACTACCCCATAATGGCTACAACACTGTTATTTATTAATTGCACAGGATATTAGTTTAAAATTTTAAGTCTCCAAGGCCTTTAATTTTGTACAATTGCTAAATATTAGTCTTTTTTTTTACAATCGACTCTTGCTAATAATTACATTAAAAGCAGGATAAAGAAAAACAAGTGGATAGATTGTCTGTTTACAGCCAAGATGACCTTAAGTACTTTATCCCCGATTTAAAAAATCAAAAAAATTGATTCATGGTAAGCAGTGAGACTTCTTTTCAATCAGCCACCATGACAGCTGCTCCAGATGGCCACTGGGTAGGCTGGCTCTCAGGCCATCAGTATCATCAGGCCCTGTATGGTCAAAGGGTCATGGATGGCCTCTCTAGATTTGTCAACCTGAAACACTATGGAAAATATATGAAAATCTGTGACATTTATTTGTTTTCAAATACATTGTAACATGTTTGTTTTTGAAAGTATTTTTTTCTGAATGTGGAGAATGATGCTCTGTCAGTCAAACTCTTTGAGCATTTTACACAACTGCTGGAAGCTGTGTGTCTTTAAACAGTAGATGACCTAAGTGAACTCAGCAGGAATATCAGTCTGATGAATCCGAGGTCTTTGGGTCATGACAGGGTCAAGGGTCACACAGAGGAGTCCTATCTTACCTTTGGCAATGTACTTCTTTGCTTTGAAACCAGGAAGCAAGTCAAAATAAAACACATTTTAATCAGTATTACAGCATTACAGAATTATGTCTTGAATTGCCTCAGTTTGGATTAACAAACTTAACAGACCAGGTTAGCAAGTTAATGTCTAGTCTGAGTAAAAAGTAAGAGGGCCAGGATGAGTATGACTAAAGTCAGCCAGACCAGAGACAACATGGACCAAGCAGCATGAATCCAGCTAGTCAGGGGGTCAGGGTCAGGCTGTTGAAATTAATGGAAGTCAATGCAATGTCCCCATAAAGATAGGTGTACTAGACCCTGTGTGCGTGTAGAGCTTTTCTTTTGTATTTGTATTATAACACTGAATTCTGTGTGTGTGGGTTGAGTTGACGCTAACCGTAATTGGTCAGAATAACATGTCTTGTGGGGCAACTTAAAGGGGCAATATTATGTGTTTCTCAGGCATATAGTTTCTATACCATATTAAAGTAACAATGTCACATTCAGTTGTTATGAAAATGCTGAATATCTGTATAAATAAAAAAAACTAATTTCATGTTGCATCAAAGCCATTTCTAAACACCTTGAAATTGGCCTCTGTCTCTTTAAGAACATTCTACCACTTCCGTCATGCCCATTTCATCACGTCATCACAACAGCTTCAGGCCGTTCTCTGTATAGGACTCTGCCATTTACACCCTGGAGTGTTGTAGCATACTATGTTGTAATGATGATAGGGGGGTTGGGGTAGGGGGGTTGCATTATGATGCAGAAGCTCGGCGTAGTTTCCTTGGCATCTAAAAATCCATTTCCTCAAAGGCATTTTTATTTCAAAAAGGTAGAGGTAGTTAGTATTATCCCAGATTTACACTAGATGCAACTCCGCTCCACTGGGCTGTGGTGCACAGTTCGCAGCTGTTCATTTGCACCCCAATGTATACAGCTTCAGCTGCGTTGCGACACACAGAGAAGGAAACGTGTGCAGGAAGGAGATTGCGCGATAAACCCAGTGATAAATGTGGAAGTCAGAGCAAAAAATAATAATAAGGCCTTTGATATCTATAGTAACGGTATTGCTATCGTCTTAATGAAACTTCAGATTTTAAAATAAAATCCACGTGTATTGTGGGCGTACACATATGCTATGTTGCCATTTGCTTCCCAAACAGAACTATACATTCTGACAGAAATATAGAAATATATTCATATATTAATTAATATAGCTGGGATTTTGACAAAATTAGTCTGCCCCATGGTGTCTTATTTTGAAAATACAGATGTTGTGCTTGTTCCTTTTCCTGTTGGTGTGATGTGATCTTTATAGATTGACTCCGAAGCAGCTCCAGCGTCTGGCAAAAATAGGATCAGATCTAATTTTGGCAGATCGCCGTCAGCTCATCGACACCCTGCGCTGCCGTGCGGAGCCAGTGTAAATACTCTTATTGATTAAAATGGTTACTTTATGCTGCGGAGGTCGGACCGAAGTGGAGCGGAGCCGCATCTAGTGTAAATTAGGAGTTAGGTGCTCAACAGATGCGGTTTCACTCTGAGTTTGCTAGTTGTTGCTGCAGGAGACATGGGGGAGGTGTGCTCTGTGATGAGGAATTTCAGTTCGGAGATACTAGTCGTGTTTCCATCAACGTTTCTTGATGCGCATTTTGAAGTATTGCATCAGAAAAGCTGAATGGAAACGGCCTGATTCGAAAAAACTTCCTCTAATTCGCATAAAAGTTGATACGCTCGCTTGAGGTGGTTTTAGGGTTTTTCGAAAAAGAGTTAATGCGCAAAAGGAGGGATGGAAACAGTTTTGCCGAATAAGTTGTGACGTAGCGAAAATTTACCTCGTAGCTGATCAGCTGTTCCCCGTACCGATTTTGGGTTGGCTGCAGCCACGGCTGGCAGCAGGACACTCCTCCCGCTGTTTGCGTCTTCTCAGTATTCCAGTAACGTGAAGAAAATTACATTTATTTTTTTACGTCTCCAGACAGCAATTAACATCGCCAAAACTTGTTGATATGACAGAATAATTACAAATTTCCCGATAGTAGCAACGCGTTCCTGATAACGTCTCTCCATTATCCTTAGATAACTCTGCAAATGACCCTGCAAATTTAGTGACTTTTACTTCCTGTTTACTACGCACGTGCGTCTGACGTAACTGATTTTCTTCAAGCCAGTTGATGGAAACACGTCTGATTTGCATTTCTTCATTTTTTCCTTTTTTGCGAAATTGTTAAAATTCGCTCAAAATTTGTATTACAATTGGATGGAAACACAGCTACAGCCTGGAATGGAGCCTGGAGGAGCTGGTCCTAAAAGGCGGTTCTAGGTCAAATTGGTTGTTTTTGCTCCCCTGCCTGGCTGCTTCAGGACACTACAGCATTTCTCAAACATGCATGAATGAGTCAAAGCAAGACTGTGTATTCAAGATGGTGGTCCAAGATGGGACAATGAGTAGACTGTACAGTTATTTAGACAGAGTTTTTGAGGATTTGTGCAAAATTATGATAACGAGGTTAAATATATGTGTGTTTTTTCTACAACATGACACAGCTATTACTATCTTTACTTTGATTAAACCAAACCAGCAGAACTTGGTTGAAGTTGTAAGCACTCTACTGTGTGTGTCATTGGTATTTACAAAAACAAGTGCTTCTGAAGCTATAAAATCCGGTAATGTTAAGTCAGTCAGTCAAACTACAAGTTGTAATATTAAAAGGCAGTACAAATGAAAGTAGTGGCACCTTTGACAGACAACTATAATGATATATTCTCAGTTTCCTTTGCAGCATTCTAGTGATTAAACACAATGAGGGATCAACAGCATGTTTTTATGATTGCTGTCTGTTTACTGCCTCGCCTGGTCAAAGACTAAGTGTGTGTATACGTAAACATTATGTGCTGTGTTTTCTCACACACGGCTGTATGGGAAAACAGCATTTGTGTAGGAGGGAATGCAGTTGCAGCGCGTCTGATGAAGCCACAATCTGACACGACCCTCTAAACAACAGATGCAGCCGCGCACACTTCGGGAAATTCATGCACAATGAAACTCGCTCGTCTCTGCTCTCTGACTAACACGAGTTAAAACATCCACACACACGCACACAAACTAAATACATGCGTTAAACGTGACCTTGCCCTGACAGTGACATCCTCCTACGCTACAATCTGTGTGACAGAGAGAAAGAACAAGAAAAGATACGATTCCCAATTTTTTCTAAAAAAAAATAAAAAAAAGGCATTTATTTATGGATTTCTTCTTGGCAGCATTTTGTTCTGTTGTTGAGTGGCTGCAGTGAACAACTAACAGAAAAAGCTAAAAGTAGGTGCTAAAAAGTGATGGATGTAATGAGGTTTGAATCAATTTGTTGGAGTTTTACTTTATTTGTTCCTTATTGGGTTAAATTAAAACTATGAACTCCTTAAACAATAATTTTTAAGTCTGTTAGAGTAGAAAGTTTGAGATTTTTCTTCTCTGTAAAGTTTTTAAAGTGTTGTCATATGTCAACAGTGGTTTTATTGCCATAAACAGCAAAATTAGTCAAATCTGCATCTTTCAATTAAAAGAAAACAGGAAATTAAACAGCTTCTTCTCAAATTTTACAAATTAACATTGGTGTTTAGATTTGTTTAGTTTTTTGTTTTGGTACCTGTGAAAGAAGAATAATAAAAAAGGTTTGCACAACAAGAAAACCCAACGACTGTTGAATATCATTTGTCTCTCAGACAGCACCTATAGTCTGCTCTGCCAACAAGAAAAACAAGGAAAGAGCAACTATAGGCGGGGGGGGGGGCTGTTGTATTATCCTCCTCACAGAGGGGTGGATGGGTGGGGGTTCATCATGCCATGTTATTGAAATCTTCAAGTCCTGGAGCACTCCACTGTACTTCTCATTAACTGGTGCAATGTTTGTCAGGGTGTCTCTTTCCTCTTTAATAATAAAACAACGCGCCCCTCTTTTCTGCCGACTTAAAGGATTTCCTAATTTAATCAACACAGGCAGAAACAATAACAACAAAAGCATCAACAATGGTAACATGGCCTCCAGTGTCTTGTCGTACTTCTGTGGAGCAGGGACCGCGCCTGGATGAGGTGGGGGGAGTTATATGTGGATATGTTTGTGTTTCAGGTCCTGTGAAGCTGAGGATGGGGGAGGAAAAACTAGAGAGGAGCTGATATTTGGTTCATTTTCTTCTAATAATTTGACTGCCAATCTTTTACTTGCTTACAGAAAATCAGGAAAAGACTGTTGTCTGTTTGAGCAGAAAGATATTTACCTCTGTTCAGACACGTATGTGGAAAAAACCTTACAGTGACAACTGATCGACTCCCACAGCCTCAGAGTACACAAGCAACCTGACCTGACTCTAACCCCAAGTACCACTCCAGCAGCCCTTTACTCCCCCTCTGGATACATAGACACACATACAAGGACACGTGGACAGAAACAGACAGCTGAGTTTCTAGGGTCTGATGACCTCATGATCACCCTCTCATAGTCCAGCTGGCCTCTCTTTCACCCATGACCTCTGGATTACCCCAGACGGCACCCTGAGAGGTGGAGAGGGCAAGGGTTAGGGGTGAAAGCCCATCTTTATTTTCCTCTCTGCGGGTGTGAGCAAATCATTTAGAAAAGTAGACACATAAGAAGTATTTACTTTGATTTCCCTCCACCCAGGGTTGTATTTATGAATAAATCCAGAAGCTGAGCTGATTTGGGGGTCAGAGGAAAAGGTATGTTTTTTCTTGTCGTTATGTCTTTAAATCACATCCAGACTCCTCTCACTGTATACACACATTTGAGCTGATGTGGAAACAGAGTGGACCAGGTCTAACAGTTTAACATGAGGTTGATGCAGAAGTCTTGCTATGCATAACTTGAAGAGTCTTTTGATGATAAACCTTTCAAATAACAGAAAAAAATCCTTCCTCATTACTCACTGGTGCCCATGTCAGGCAGTCACTGTGTGAGGGGCGGGGCATCACAGGCTACAGAGAGTCAAACAACCATTCATGCTCTCACACCGAGGGACAATTCAGAGTTACAAGTTACCCTGACATGCATGTTTTTAATCTGTGGGAGGGAACTGGAGTACTCAACTCATGCAAGCACGGAGAGAACATGCAAAGTTCACCCAGAAATGAACTTATTCGGGATTTGATCCAGCAACCTATTTTTACTTTGATCACGGTACAATTTATTGTACAACGGTTTGTTCCAGATCTGTATTTATGGAAATATTAAAATGTAAAAAATGTTGGTATTATCTACAACAAGGGACTGAATCCAACCAGTACCCAAACAACACAATGTAGATATCATTGGTACTCTTAGAATAAGACATTTACTCGTATGAATCAGAAATCATGCTATTGTGCACAACTTTGTGTTTATATGGCACAAACGCTAAGAAAACAAAGATGTCCGTTCATCCATCCGTTTTCTTCCACTTATCTGGGATCGGGTCACGGGTGCAGCAGCCTAAGCAGAGAGACTCAGACTTCCCTCTCTCCAGCTACTTGGACCAGGTCCTCTGGGGGAATCCCAAGGTGTTCCCAGGCCAGCCGAGAAACATAGTTCCTCCAGTGTGTCCTGGGTCTTCCTCTGGGTCTCCTCCCAGTGGGACGTGTGGAACACCTCACCAGGGAGGCGTCCAGGAGGCATCCTAACCAGATGCCCGAGCCACCTCAACTGGCTCCTCTCGACGTGGAGGAGCAGCGGCTCTACTCTGAGCCCCTCCCGGGTGACCAAGCTTCTCACCCTATCTCTAAGGGAGAGCCCAGAGACCCTGCGGAGGAAACTCATTTCAGCCACTTGTATAAGATCTTGTTCTTTCGGTCACTACCTAAAGCTCGTGACCATAGACGATAGGAACATAGACCAACCAGTTAATCGAGAGCTTCATCTTTTGGCTCAGCTCTCACTTCATCAATACAGCGCCCACTACAGACGCAGCACGAATCCGCCTATCGATCTCCCACTCCATTCTTCCCTCATTCCTGAACACAAAGATGATATCACTAAAAGAAAGCTCTAGTGAGACTGATGTTAAAATCAAGCAGTTGAAGTGTTTTAATACATACACTATGCATAAAACAGTGGGCTCTCCCTTACACAGCACCAAGTGTGAGTTGTTGTAGAAAGTTTGAGCATGCAATAAACTTCCTTTGGGAGGACATGGTGGTTTCTCCATTGCGGTGGCAGCGTCACAGAATTTGAAAGAGGGTTGTCCAACATGGCCTCACGTATAGACGTAAATCCAGACAAGTCCGCCTATTGAAAGCAGCCTAATGCAGACATGATCATTGTCGACACATCTCGTCATCTTTAGTACTGCATTCTGACACAGTCCAGGAGTGGTACTGGGGTTGTGCTTTGGCTGGGGGGAATGATTGTGGCTCTATATAGTGGGCATGTGTGGCAACTGAACCGGACAAAAGAAAAATGGAGGAAAAACCTATTTGCAAATGTGTAGGTCAGTGCTTATCAATCCTGGTCCTGCATGTTTTAATTGTTTCCCTGCTCTTCAATAAGTCTTTCAGCTCTGCAGAAGCTTGTCAATCACTCATTTATTTAAATCAGGTGTGCCAAAGCAGGGGAACAACTAAAACATGCAGGACAGGGTCTTTGAGAACCAGGACTGAAAACTGGTGTAGTTCACCAAAGGAATTTTTGCAAATCTGCCAAAATGTAGTTTTATTTTAGGTTATGGAGATTGTATGCAGGTCTGACACATTTGGTTGGTCAATAATAACAGAGTAGGGTTGACGGAAGCCCAAGAAGCCTCACAGGGAACAGAGTTTTAGTGAATGTGAGTGGTTTATTTACTATATTTACAACAATGTCCAGCTGAAAGAGAGACATATTTTCTGTGGGTAGAAATATGTTTCTAAGGTTAGAATTTTAAGTGAAGACTTCAGACTAGTTTACTTTCTGTGCTTTGTTTGTCAGCAGGTGTGGAGGAGAGAGCAGGGATTCCAGTCCAGCAGGAGGAGATCTTGATCTAGGTGAGTGTTTTCCTGAGTGGAGGGGGCTCGTTGGACAGTGGCCGGTCAGACTAAGGCGCAGAGAAGGGATGTTATTTGTATGTATGGTTACCAGGGTACAAGAGTCTGACACAAGGAGCGGCTCATGGACATTACTTGTCTTCACAGGACATGAAGACAAGTAATAATCCTTAGTAGATTTCCTGTAGATTGCTCACCAAATACCATTGGCAATCAATGTTCCAAAAATGTAGTCAGCAGCCTTGGACCTTATAAACCCTCAGATGGACACCATTTCTCAGATGAGCGGCTGAGACCGGTTGACTCCTCCCTGCCACTCAGGATTTGCAGAAAGTGGTAAGCCTGGAAACACATTGGAACCCCAACAAGGTAATTATTAAAGGGGAAATATTATATGTTTTGCAGGCATATATTGAAATTCTATACCATAATAAAGTAACTATGTCACCTTTAGTTGTTATTAACATGTTGTATTAGGTTTAAATAATCAAAAATAAACTTGACTTGTCATTCATTTCTGTTTCTAAATGCCTTGAAATTGGCCTCTCTTTAAGAACCTCCTTTGGATCCCGTCAGGCCCATTTCAGCACATCATCACAGCCGCTTTTATCTGCTGTTTACAACTTGGAGCATCGTAGCATGCTTTGTTGTTGTGATAATTACAAAAAGCAGCAACATTATACAAGATTGGTTTTGGAAAATTGCATGTCAGGATACATATGAACCTTATTGTCGGACCGGAAAGTACGTTTTCTAAAGAACCGGAGCGATTACAGAGAGGACAGCTGGTAAGATTATTTCGCTCACACCACGTAACTTATCACATTTGTAACTTATCACAATCAGTATGTGTATACTGATTGGGATAAGTTACAAATCATAATATATAGACCAAACAACATGTGAACAAAACAACGTGAGTTGTTTTTCAGCTTACCTGTGCAGGTGACAATCAGGGGTGGAAATTATAAACTTTCCCCACCAGCCACAGTGGCTGGTAGGAAAAGTTTTGTACCGGCCACTTGTACTGTAAGGAATGAAAACCGAAAGTAAAGTCGCAAACTCGCTGGGACTACACATCCCGTGATGTCTGTCTACTATCAGGAAAGTTGTGATTATTGTGTTAACAACTAGTATTAGTGAGGTTACATGATGTCTGGAGACATAAAAAAAGAAATGTGATTCTCTTCACGTTACGGGAATAACACACACACGCTGCGC
>JAUBOC010000050.1:15071288-15083524 GCA_032275365.1 Anablepsoides cearensis | reverse complement strand
TCTCATAGTTGAGGTCTACCTATGATGTCAATTACAGGCCTCTCTCATCTTTTTAAGTGGGAGAACTTGCACAATTGATGACTAAATACACATTTTCCCCACTGTATATATCATTCCCGAGACAAATTGATGCTGTATTGGCCACAAAAGGGGGCCCTACACCATACAAATAAAGTACTGTGGTCTAAAAGCAGGTGTTTTACCAATTTCATTGTCCAATCCTTGTACATACATCCTCTATCCGTCTATTTTCTTCCGCTGCTATCTGCCAAGGTGTTCCCAGGCCAGCCAAGAAACATAGTCCCTCCAGCATATTGATGTCCCGCTCTATTCCTCATTCGTGAACAAAAGCTCAAGATACTTAAACTCCTCCACTTGGGGGAGGACCTCTTCCCCGACCCAGATGCGGCACACTACCCTTTTCAAACTCAAAACCATAGTCTCGGATTTGGAGGCACTGATCCTCATCCTGACCGATTCATACTCGGCTTTGAAATGCTCCAGTGAGACCTGGAGATCATGATCTGATGAAGTCAATAGGATCAAATCATCCGCAAGAAGCAGAGGTACAATCCTAAGGTCACCAAAAAGGATGCCCTCAACATCTTGGCTGTGCCTAGAAATTTTGTCCATAAAAGTTATGAACAGATTCTGTGACAAAGGGCAACCTTGGTGGAGTCCAACTCTAACCAGAAACGAGTCAGACTTACTACCGACAATGCGGACCAAACTCTGGTATTGGTCATACAGGGACCTAAGGGCTTGGTACCCCATACTCCCAGAGTATCCCTCACAGGACTCCCCGAGGGACACAGTCAAACGCCTTCTCCAAGTCCACAAAACACATGTAGACTGGTTGGGCAAACTCCCATGCACCCTCCAGGACTCTGCTGAGGGTGTAGAGCTGGTCTGCTGTTCCACGATCTGGACCAAAACCACACTGCTCTTCCTGAATCTGAGATTCGACTATCCGACAGACCCTCCTCTCCCCTTTTTAAATCCAGGACCACCATCCTGGTCTGCCAATCCAGGGGAACTGCCCCCGAAGGAACTCCGGGAGAATCTCATTCACCCCCGGCACCCATACATACATACATACATACATACATGAAAAAAATAAAATAAAATAAGTAGGTCCTCTGAACGAGTTATTTTTTAAGGAAAAGTTTGTCTCTCCTCCCAGAGACTACTTCAGTCTGAGGAGTTTCAGGTAAATGCAGCCTTATAAGCACTTCCTCCACATGGTGGACAAACTGGTTTACGGACTTACATCAACTGTCTGTTCACATGCAAATGAGGACCATCAGTCTAACAGTAGATCTTTGGTGCCCTGATCATCACCTATTGTTCATAGGGTGCTGAGTCATACTTGCAATAGCAGCATTGTAAGAGGGTGACAACTGGACATGAAGGCCTCCACCCTTGATTAATGATGGATGGGTTTTTTTTTCACAAAAATGGCTTCCTTTACTCCTCTCTCAAACTATAAACTGCATAGTCCTTGCCGATGATGTAGCTCTTCTGTGTTGGCCCATTCTTTTGAACAGTGGCTGTTTTGTTTCCTAAAAGTATACCTGATCACAGTCCTCTTGGCACATAACAACTTTACTCTGTAGGAGACTGGATCTTTGGGGTGAACCAGTTTTTGCCAGGTTTGAAAGCCACTGGGACGTCATGTTTAGAGAATAAACGTCTCAGTTTCTCTGAAACTCCCACAAAATACCATCCATCCATCCATCCATCCATCCATCCATCCATCCATCCGTCCCCCCAGCAACACTCTCTAGTGATGCATAAGGTAAAGGTAAGGACAAGACAGAACAATGTAAAACAATCCATGCAAATGAAAAGACTGGTGGAAATTATTAAATTATTTTCAAAAATTAAAATAAAAACATTCCCAAAGGCATGTACAAGTAAAAGAAAAAACAAAAAAATACATATTTTTGTCATAAAATATAATTTATCAGAACTAAAATAATTATGAAGGTCAATTAAATTATAAAGCATAAGGTAAACTTCTCTATTTTAAAATAATTTTAAGGGTTTTTATTTATTTATTGGCACATTTATATGGTTTTGTATGAACACAAATAATCAAAAATACTATATTTACTCTTATATACTTTTTAAAACTCCTATTTAAGATTATTCAACCTTTACATTTGTTTATATTTTTGGTTTAACTAAACTAAATGTTATTTTCACAGTGTTTATAGTATTGTCCAGGACTGTCAGGGTTATTATGCAGAGACCGAATCATTTTGTTGCTTTGTTATTTGGTGGCTCAGCTGTTTTTAACATAGCAAAAGTATCTATCAAACCTCTCTTTGTTAGCAAGTGCCATGTAGAAGCAGTCATTTCTTTCTTTTTTTTTCTATCAGAAATTATGTAAGGGAAAAGCCTTTTAGAAAAACTTGCCTTGAGACATTATTCACAGTGTTTTAAGAAGACGTATCACATGATTTTGTGTTAGGAAAAAAGCTCTGTTGGCTGCTCTAAAAACACTGTCAAAAAAGCCTCTTTCTCGTCAGTGTTATTACTGCGCTCATGAAGCGCCGGAAAATAAACCAAAGCAGCAAATGTAGTGGTAAAAAAAGATATTTAAACCAATGAAAAAAAAAAAGAAAAATAAATATTACTTGAGACATTGTTCTTGGAATACTTGGGAACCAGTCCAATTCATTGCACATGCAGCACATGCAACGGGCACAATGAGAAGGGTAAAATTATCTTGGTGAAGTGACAAGGAAGTGACAGGCTGTCCATTAAATCAACACCCAACTGCAGCTTCCAACCTTAGTTCTGCTATGGTGGTCATTAACTGGTCTGTCTGCCAATCTGTGTTCTCCACACCAAAGCTTTCACTCATTCTCCTTCAGGAAAGCAAAACCAGCTTTCTGCTGCATGCTGTTAAATTTGATATATTTTTTTAACATATTCCATTACCCTGTTGGCCAGGATTTTCTCTTTAATACCAACAATAAACACAAAGTATTATCTGAATATGTTCTTAGATTGTTTTTCTCACTCCGCTCTTTTCTCTGAATCTACTTAACAAGGTAAAAACTATTAAAAACAAATGTGTCAGATGGTTCAGAGACAAACGACTACATGCTGAGGATTGTTTCGTCAGTGTGGAGGCAGCCAACCTTTCACAAACAGATGGACAACCCTAACTGGTGCTGCGAAGTTAGAAGGCTTGAAGTAACAAGATGATTACATTCAGGCTGCCTACAGGGCAGTCTGTTTCACTTTTTTGCAAACAGACAACACTGTGGTCAAAAGTTATCTTTGCTGTGTTTGGGAGGCCATCCAAAGGCTCTCATCAGGACTACCTGTTGTGTTAACCTCTAAACATGTGTTTATCTAACATCAATGACACATAAAACAACACAAAATGACTACTTTAATAGATTTTTTAATTAAATGTTTTACAGTTCAAGTGCTGACACAAGGTCAATTGTAGAAAATTTTTAACAAGCATCACAAGGCAGTCGTGATTGAGCTGGGTGTGAGGATCATAGCAAAACTGAACACAATGTAGGACATTAATGACCAGAAATGAATGTACAATACTTACTCTCTATGCTCTAAACCCTCCAGCAAAAACGGTTTAATAGATTTCATGAGATTATCATTTAGTCTTTTTACAGAACAATAAACATCTCTGCTGAAATCTATTAAAAATGTTTTATGGATGAGATTTTTTTGCGTGTGTTCATGTTACTGTAATCACCCCAGTTAAACTTTCATTCCTTTGAGTCTGGAACAAAGTGTCAACATTCTATCCAGGCAGATAAAACAACTTTAAAATATGATATTACTGTCTTTGTATTTACATAATGAATTGTTTATTTTAAAAGGGTTTTGGTAATTAAACATTTTTTTATATTTATATTAAACTCTTTAGATTAATTGTTCTTTCATCCACAGCCTGTAGAAACGACTGCCTGATGACAATCAGAAATATAAAATTTTTTATTGATAATTATTAGTGACAAAATACCAAAGGTTTAATTTTGTTTTACCTCGTACTTTTTTATTTTATAACAGTGTAAAAGGTTCATCACAAAAGAAATACTTCCCATTTTCATTGTAGACAAGTTTTAAATGTTAAGTGTGTTTTTCTGATTTAAAGTGCAGTAAAAGTAGATTTATGGAAACAAACGGGATGTTTCGCTCTGCTGCTGTATACTAAAAATCTTGTTTTTTTGTAGATGTTTGAGTTAATATTACTATAACACCTTTAATGTGAGCAAGGTAGAAGGTAAACAGATAAAGCTTTTAAATAACCTTTTTACAATAATATTTTTTATTTATTAAATCATATAATTAACATACCATTAAAATACATAAACTAAACTATATTTTTGGATAAATGCACCTTTTCTTGTTGAAAATTTGTCTTTTATTTATTCACAATTTTGAAAAAGTCAACACTAGTTTGTTATAAATATTGTCATGTTTGCCAACATCACAGGTGAATTATTACATTAATTTTTTCATAATAATTATCTTAAATTGTAATATTTTGCTACATGAAACAGAAAAAAATCCTTACATGTAGTTAAAACTACATCCTAACCTGCATGTTTTTTTTTTTACATTTTCATGTAATTTAATACATTTTATTTTCAGTTAAATTTATTTTAAAATACAGTTAATCGTACCTGATCTCATTGTTTTAGATTTTTCCTCTTACACAGACCTTAGGTTTCATGGCAGCAAACTGAGAAGGACAGAAATGATTTTTTTCCCATCAAACACGGGCCCTGCTGCAGTAATATCAGTGGACAGGTGACCTACAGCCCCCCCGGGATCTGCAGACCCTCAGCCATGCCTGTCCAGAACTGAGCTTTGTCCAGAAAGAAAGGCCTCGAGGGCCCGTACAGTACATCATAGTCACGTCTAATCTGGTTACCACGGCAACAGCAGGGATTAGGAGTGTGATGAGGGAGGAGCCTTCTGACAGACTAGTCATATGCATAATTCATGTAAACGAGCCGGGCTGGGAGGGGGGTTAGGAGAAGTTGATGAGAACATCCAGCAGTAAAACTAAAAGCTGACTGGAACCAAACTGATGTCACAGTTTTAATGCTTATCTGCTCGTTTGTAAAATGTTCAACACACATGGCTACAGACCATAACCTACTCTAACCTAATTGTCCATTTTATAACCGTTTTCTTTGGGAAAATCTTCCTAAAATCGATTCATTGTCTAAAACAACCGTCATGTTCAGCTTTGATCTGCTGAAGCAAAAAGGAAAAAGCTCCTGAGACGCAGCGTCCGGCGAGCGTTAACAACAAAACTCCAATATTAACTTTCAGATGTCTTAAGGAACAAGATTACTGCTGCCATTTTATACTTGCTCAGTGTGCTTGTCACCAAAGAGTGAATGATTGGTGTATGTGTGTGTGTGTGTGTGTGTGTGTGTGTGTGTGTGTGTGTGTGTGTGTGTGTGTGTATGTGTGTGTGCGCGTGTGTGTGATAGAGAGATAGAGACAGTCTGGCTGTCTGCATTAGTGGATTTGAATGCACTTGTTTATGTATATGTTGTTCCTCAGTGGACATGACAAGCGTGTCGCCCCGTCAGCGTGTGCTACACCAAGATGCCGCTTCCCGCCGTCCCTCAAAAACACACAGGCCACCTCTTCGCCCTCGCTCCCCTCCGCTCCCCCACCCCCCTTTACCCCACCTGCATAATAACGCCCCGGCCAGAGAGCCCATGTCCAAAGCAAACACAACAGATCAACAACTCGACATGCAGATTGTGTCACAGGATAAATTATGCGCAGCGTGTCAGCTTCATACGTGGGCTCTTGGCTGGCTGTCCGTGACATGTGTCAGGGTGCCCCTGCGTCTCTGCCGCACAACGCTAATGACGGGATGCTGGGTTGGCCTCCACCCCACCCCTCCGCCTGCCCCTACAACCCTCTCCCAGCCTCCCCCCCCCCCCCCCCAGCCATCACCAATCACAAGACAGTGTGTCACCTCCAGAAGGGCAAAAGATTTTAAAAAAGGAAAGAGGAAAAGGAAGAAAATTGGTTTTATAAGAGTAAAGATGAACAGTAATGTTTGGCAAACGTGCGGCTGATGAATCTGCTAAATGAAGGTCATTTTGACAGAACTGTTTTATCAGCGCAACATTTAACGTTTTTATTTAGCTAGTTCACATAGTTTTTTTCCCATTTCAAACTAAAATTGGAAGCCATTGCTTTAAATCATATACTTAGAAACAACACTAATATTAAATTTTAAAAGAAATATTTGACACTTTTTTACATTACAGCAATAGATCAGATCTTTCAAAAGGTTATACATAATTAATATCTTACCTTACTTACTAACAACTTCATTCTCAAAAAATGAATAGTTTACCCTGCTGTCATGTTCTCATTACAAGGATTTGATGACAGAAATAATTGGATATTTCAAAAATAAATGTATTTTCAGTTTGAAAATTACTTCTTTAAATAGCACAAATCTCAGCATCATATATAAACAGAAATTAATCCATCTTTTTTATGTGAGACTCTTTAAACAATTAACCATTCTCCCTCACCTCCTTACTTGACCCCCACCCCTTCCCTGAGACTTCTACCTACTGGCTCAGGATGGGGCATTTTTTATTTATGGCCTACTTTTTTTTTTCTTTTCTTTTTTTTTTTTTTGGAGTCTTTGTATGCAAATCCATGATGTCTGACTTGTCTGAATTCTGTGTGTCTGTCCGGGAGCCTCTGTGATTCGGAGTGACTGAGGATTGCACACACGGTGATTGCATCCACTGGGCCCACTCTGAGCCTTGCATAAGTAATTGAGATGTCAGTATGTGTTCTCATATTCTCACAACAAAACTGCAGGAAAACATGCACTGTTGAAGGTCATTTGAATAATTCCTTAATGGAAGGCAGGCCTTGTTTTTGGGGATGCATGAAAAAGCAAATGTCAATGATCAAAATCAAGCAGCATCATATCTCACGAAGGCAGCACTGATTCCTGGAGCACTTCACAACCCCTCCACCCCACCCCCCACATCTGCCTCTTTGGCTCTGAAAAGATGGATAAGGGATAAGTGTCTTTGTACATATCAAATGTAGCACAAGCCACTATTTCTCAAGGGTCTTTTTTGAGACACAAATTGGTTTTGAGACATTTTCTGTGTTGACCTCTTTGATTTGAAATAGGAAATGACAGGAACATGGTCGTTGTTCTCTTAGTTAAAAAGAAAAGAAAAATCCCTGAGAGGTCAATGATTAAATCAAACAGACACACATATATACAGAAAGCACTGGGGGAAATATGTCATTAATGTTTCATGTGTGGAATGTGATTGGAGATATGGGCATGTCCCCAGGTAGGCAGACAAACAGAATAGGTGTTCATACAACTTCAACTCCAATGAAGTGGGGACGTTGTCCAAAAAAAAAAAATAGAACAATATGATGACTTGCAAACCTAGTTTCATCTTGAGCAGCACATTGGTGACAGTGGAGAGGAAAAGCTCAACTTTAACAGGACAAAACCTCCAGCAGATCCAGAACCAGGCTCAGGACAGGCGGCCATCTGCCTCGACCGGCTGGGTTTGAGAGGACAGGAAAGAGACACAAAGACAGGACTGGTCCAGCAGCAGAATGAGGAAATGTGCTCAGTTTGTCCTCCAGCAGACTAAGGTCGTATTCACACCTGATAGTCCCATAGACTCAGTTCGATTGGAGACCAAAATTGCAAGATTTGTTTACATTTTCAGTTGGTTTGGTTCACATTCACACTGCACTTTGTCAAACAAACTTAACCCTGTGAACAACCTGTTCCCTCCCTCGCCTGTGGTGGCGCTGCATCAAGATCAACACAAAAACCACAAAATGTAAACAAGCATGAAGTGTTGTCAGATTTTAGTGGTTGTAGGATTTATTTTTTGTTTTTGGCAAAAGTGCCAAACAAACACTGAGGTCAGCATGAGAAGAACATGAGGCAGAACCGTAGAGATTATTGTTTTCTACACAAGGACTCTCTTAATGCTGTTGGCTAACAGTGGTGTTACCAGACATGGGCATTCATGGGTAAAATGTTACACATTTCACAATATTAAACATCATCCTACCTGCAAGGGTTGCTTACAGGCTATCTAAACATACTTTAAATGTGCTGTTATGAGTTTTTTTATGAAGCAGATTGTTTGGAGCCCACTTGCATGTAGCTCTCAGCATTATTGGTGCCTTCACAGATGTGACAGTTATCCATGGGCACTAATACACCCCCATACTATCAAGGAAGCTGGCTTTTGATGTTTGTGCTGATAACAATCCAGACAGTCCTTTTCCTCTTTGGCCCAGAGGACACAATGTACATGATATATTTCCAAAAACAATTTGAAATGTGGACTTGTCAGACCACAGGACACTTTTCCACTTTGCATCAGTCCATCTAACCCTAACCGATGAGCTTGTTGAAACTGCATATGATTTTGTCCTTGCATGTTAGAGTTTTAACTAAGTATGTAAACTTTATTAATATAGCACCTTTCACAGGTTTAACTTGTACTTGTACATATCTGTTACTGAATGATGTGAGTTTTTAAAGCAGTGCTACCTGAGGGATGGACGTTCATGGGCATTCAATGTCAGTTTTCGCCCCTGCTAACTTGCAGAGATTTCTCCAGATTATCTGAATCTTTGGATAATATTATGGACTAAAAATGATAAAATCAATAAGTTCCTTGCAGATGTGTATTGAGAAATGGTGTCATTAAATTGTTGGACTATTTTCTCACGCAGGGATGAACTTTGATGCATCCTTGCTTGCAACTGAGCCTTTTGGGGATGCTCCTATTATACCCAATCCTGACAATCAACTGTTTCCAATATTCGAATAAAAACATTAAAGTTCATCTGTTTGAACATTAAATATCTTGTCTTTGTAGTAAGGACTTGCAAATCATACTCTGTTTTTAATAATGTTTTAAATAACATTCCAACTTCATTAGAATTGGGTTGTGCAAACATGTAAAATAACAGTGACAGGGCCTGTTTGGAGCTCAAATAATTCATAATTAAAATTCATAATTGATAAAAAAGTTGTAGGATTTAAAATGTGTTACTTAATAAGAAACAAAACAATTACAAGACAACACACCTTGACTCAGTCTCTAATCTCCACCTGAAAAAAGAAAATGAAGATGAAAAAGAAAGAAAAATGACAGCATAAGAAGAGAATGGATAGGTATTGTATCTTGTTTTGTAAAACCACATCCCTCATCCAACAAGATGGAAGAAATCTTTCATTCCCCCATGCTTTGTCCGGACATGTGATGGATGAAGGGCCAAGCGACACACACCTGCAGATCTCATCCACCACCACATCATAACTAAAGGCTTGGCGGGCCCAGATGATCTCCTACATTTGTTAGCCTGCAGCTGTCAAACACCATCATTTTCTGAAGACAACTCTGTCACATCAGCCGTCCCACCGCAAGATGGACTCACCTTGATGAAAGACTGCTGCATGTCGATCAAAACCCAAAGTACAGACAGGCTGCAGCTGACACCCACAGTAGTTCCTGTGGTCTGAGTCAGAGGATCACTCTCTGCTGCCAGGAACAGTAGGGAACGGCTCTGATCTATAAAAGAACATATTTTAATAAAGTAAAGGTACACTTTTTGTAAATGAAAAGTGAGTAGAGTGTAATGAATAAAAATAACTGAATCTGTGCTCAGTGCATTGAACATTGTGCTATAATGAAGCACCAGATCCCAAATATTATTATGCCTAATAATTTTATGAAGATCTAGAAAATAGGAAAATATGAAAGAAACTTGCAGGATGCCAATAATGCCAATAGGATGCCTGAAAACCCAAAAAACATCCACTTTCTTCTGAAAAGTCTGTTTTGATATTTTAATTCTGTAAGACGTATGACAAGAACTAAGATTTTTAAAAATTGTTAAAGCTCCAGGGCAAAAATTACAGATCAAGAAGCAAACAAACACTGTGAAAAAAAAACTGTTTTTCTTTTTGTGGAAAACATCTTAAACCTAAAATGAGAGAAATATCTGGACATTACAGAAGTCTTTTCGTGTATCGAGAGTTTCTTACTCCTCTGTTGAATCTCCACCTTAACGTGGTGGAGGTGTTTGCATGCCTAACCTAGCAATAAACATTGCCCTAGGTAGGGTCTACCAAGGCAGATTGGTCCTAGGTGACAAGCCAGACAAAGAGTGATTCAAAACACTTGCATGTACAGAAAATATTAAGAAACTTGGCACCCTTTGTCCAGACGTGGGTTACAAGTCCCTCACCCTGAAGTCAGGCCTGTCATGGTACATATTTGGGTGAGTTTCTCTTTGTACAGTGTCATCCTCTTGTTTCCTGCATGGACTCAATGTATGATCTGTTTTACTCCCTCCTGGGAAGCATTTTGTCTTCCAAACCCAGACATCTACAGATTTCTGATTATGCACTGCTTAACTCTGAATTAGAGAATGACAGAACTATTTCCCCATTTCATCACCATCCCAACAATGGGGAGCCATTCCAAGTTTGGTCTCACCTGAGTCTTCGGATGCCAACACCTGTGAGGGGGTCTCTGACATCCCTTATGCCCCCTGCAACTCCGAGGGTGACTCCAAAACCCCTCTCACCTCCTGCATTTCCAACCGGGTCTCCGACGCCCCCTGCATCAGAGGATGCCTCTCATACCTCCATTACTGCCGAGAAGGTTGACACCTCCATCAGTCCTAAAAGTTTCGACTCCTCCATCGTGGTAGAGAGGGTCAGCAGGTCCATCGCTCCCAAGAGGGTTGATGCCTCCTCTTCCTGTGTTCCCCAAAGGTCAACGCCTGTTCCCTGGTGGTCTATGCCTTCTCCTAGTGTGTTTCTGAGAGGGTCCATGTTTGCTCCTCTTGTGTTCCCAAGAGGGTAAATCCATTACCTACTGCTACAGTGAGCCCCAAGCCTCCGGTCTGTGCCATATCCTGGGCAGCAATTCTTCTAGTAATCTCTTTGCCTGCTGCAGCAACCCTGTGGAATCTATGTTTGCTGTAGCTCCCCCAGTGGTCTTTACATCTGCTGAAGCTCCCCCTGTGGCCCTTTGTTTGGTCCATCACCTCCATCCTCCTCTACTGATCCATCAGCTCCATTCTCCTCTCCTGTGACCTTGGTTCACAAACTCCCCGATAGTCCACCAACTACAGCTCCTCCTGAGTCGCATGTTCATCCTGCACATTCTGGTATATCTATCTCATCTGGTCTATCGTCACCATCCTCTTCATGTGGTCCATCATTACCATCCTCCTTGTCTGGTCCATGGTCACCATCCTCCTTGTCTGGTCCATCCTCTTCTGGTCCTTCATCACCACCATGATATTAATACCAGTCTGTGTCCTCAGTTAACAAGACCATCATCGCCTCCAGGTCCACCTACCCCTCCTGGCCCATTATCACCTCCTGGTTCACCCATGCCTTCTAGTCAATCATCACCTCCTGGTCCACCTACACCTTTTGGTTTATCATCACCTCCTGCTTTCCTCTGGTCTTTGTCTCTTGCCCTCCGTCCTTTTGTGTGTACCACCTCCACCATTCCTTTATTTTTTGGAGCGACTTATGCCATTCCTTAACGGTAGGTGCTGTCTTGGTTTATGTTTTGGTGTGTTTCTCTCTTTGTGTTCTCCTGCTCTCTCAGCCCTCACACCTGTCCCCACTCAGAAATCACCCAGGTGCTTCTTCATTTCACTCACCACTGCTCTTTTTAACTGGTCTCTTATCATAACTTATTCACTGAATCTTTGACCTCCCTGCCTTCTTGCGCTCCTCCAAATTTTGCCCCAGAATTTTTTTTGTGAGTTTGCTGCCTCACCAGCTTTTTTTATTTTGTCATTCAATAAAGTGCCTTATTTGCTTACCTAATTTCCGTGGATCCAACCTTCCACTCCACGTCACATGGCTTGGGGAGGGGTTCTTCTGTGAGTGCCTGATAATTAGGTCTCTATCCAAGGGGCCCGGTTAGGTGGGAACTCCTTTAGGGTGCGTTCACACCTACGATCGATAGTCTGTTTTAATCGAATTCTAGTTCGTTTGGCTGGAAAGTCCAGTTGGTTTGGGATGGTGTGAACATGTAATCAAACTCTGATTCGGACCAAAGAAGCAAACTCTGGTCCGCCTCAAAACGTCGGTCTCGGTCCGTTTGAAACGAACCCTGGTGCGGTTCGATTGCAGTGTGAACGCTAAGCGGACCAGA
>JAUBOC010000050.1:15049379-15071188 GCA_032275365.1 Anablepsoides cearensis | reverse complement strand
TTTTAAATAGGGGGACCACCACCCCGGTCTGCCAATCCAGGGGAACTGCCCCCGATGTCCACGCGATATTGTAGAGTTGCGTCAACCAATGCAACCCCACAACATCCAGAGCCTTAAGGAACTCCGGGCAAATCTCATCCACCATAAATCCTTAACTGTGATTTTGTAAAAATCATAATACATGTAAAAAAAACCAGTCCAATCATGTAAAGTCTAAGTAGCTTTGACCTGTTTAAACTTGATATTTATGTAAAAAGTGCTAAAATGCTTATTAGCATCGTTGAAATATGAAAAAAATATATAAAATTGCAGAAGTGTACACTATCTTTTGTTTTTGTTATTGCATCAAAGCTGTGTAACATTTAAAGCATCTGATAATTAAATATTAAAGACCTGAGGATCAAAAAGATCAATTTAGGCCACCAGAGCATTGCTGCTATCCAACATCCTGCTAATTTTAGTTTGTAGACAAAAATATTTAAATCAAGTCCAATAGCTAAGCTAACTTAAATAGATCCAAAAACAGAACAGGGAAATCATCTTCTGCAAAACGTGAATAATGATAATGTTTTCTGAAGTGAAATTTCCACAATGAGGTGTTTTTATCAGGATCCAAACAGATTTTTACGACTTTGCTCTCTGATCCAGTACTAACGCTCCCAGTCGTTATAGCCTTGTTTGTCGATTCTCTGTCAGACATTGTTTGGTTTGAAGTACTTTGAACGGGTATTAAACCATATGTTGGAGCTGTTAGCAAACTTGGGGGCTTTACAGACGGCAGACGCACACAGGGATCCTTGTGTGCCTCCTTTGTCTATGTTTCCTGTGTGACAGTGATCTCCAGGCTGTTATCATACACAAACCAGAAACAACGACCCAAAATCACACAAATCCTCACAAAAGACATCTTGGAAAGGTGTGCTTTCTGAGCATAAATACATTTTAAGGAAGTAACGCACCTTGAGGTTTTAAAGGCCCTCTGTGAGGAGATCAAACAACAAACACACTCATATCAATTTGCCCAACTTGATTTATTTCCCTTCACACTGAGCTCTATCTGTAAGGTGACACCTTTCCATCACAACCTCTAACAGACAACACAGGTATACACAACATACAGTGTGTGATGTCATGAGTCAGGGCGGTGTACACATTGACATGCAAACACCAAAGACACCCAGGTTCTTTCTGGGCAGATGCGAGTTATAGAGGTTAACACTCGCTTCTGTGTTCCCACTAGCACAGGTAATTTTGTTATTCCGTTTGTGCCCCCTGTCTACACCCACCCCTGTCTGTTGTACATATTGGTCCCAGCTCTGGGAGGAAGCAGGCATTTACTTATACAAAACCTTGAGGAAATCCCTACCAATCCTCAGGGCTCACGTTCAGCAGCGCCCAAAACACAAAGGCTATGCAAATCTGCCCAGCCCGCGTTTATCTACCCTCGGTTTCCGTTTGCACCACGGGAACCAGCATTGTGCCGTGCGTGGCGATTATCGCATGTAATTTACATAGAATACGCACAGGAAACAGTGTGCCGATCTCTAACAATGCAGCAAAGAGCCTCTATCCGCTCAAGAGCTATCTGACGGCAGAGTAAAATTACAGGTTTAGCTGTGGGGTATTAAACCTACAAGGTGTTTTTTTATTTCTGGTGTTCGGGGAACACTATCTGCTTCAAATGTTGCTTGTTTATCTGCCTTGTTTGTTTTATAACCCAACTCCAGCAGCCATTTTCCATGAAGGCTGAATCTTCAGCTGGGCTAATCTGCCCTATGCCTGTGTTTCCTTTGTCACTGAATCCATGTATCAACACAGTGAGGTGCAGCCAGATTGAGGAGGTGTGGAACTGCACAAAGAGTATGTGTGTGACTGACTCAGCTGACATGAGACATGTTGTGAGTGTGAGCAATGGAAGTCATAACACGGCAGCATGGCTTCATCCACACAAAGGCTGGTACTGTAAGTACTCCATCAGGAACATGAGGGTATGACATGAGGGTGAGATGAGAGATGGAATTCCTGATGTGGACGCTTCACCTGCAGGCCTGCCTCAGGAGGGAAACAACTAGCTGCCTACGTTTGAATAGGGGTCATGCAGAGGTCACTGTATAATGAGTCACCTTTAAGGCAAACATAAGCTGCACGATGAAAGGCTGGTTTACAGCCGAGTTTTCATAAGTTTAGACTCGCTACATTAGACATTTTTAAAAGCTGCCAAAAGCTGCAAAGTCAAAAAATGTGAAAAATTCTCTGTAAAAATGTATTTGAAAATAGATCAGATTAATTATAAATAAGTGACTCTCTGCAGAATCATGTGTGATCGACCTTTGAACAGTTTGTGAACTCGCTAAAGAATCTGTTGTTTTGACAGGGTAAAGGACGCAGTAGTTTAGGTATTTTGGTGTGGGGTTCTGTGGCAGCGCTATGAACAATAATATCTTACCTGTTGTAGGTAACTCTTTGTACAACCTTTGTTTGGAGAAACAAGATTAGTTCTGACCAGACTGACAAGATAACAGACCAAAATAAATTTCTGCCATATTATGACTCCAGTCTTAACAAAATATTGTACTGATTCATTCAAAAGTCGTTTATTAAATTTACATCTACCATGAATTTTACATTTCATGGTTATTCCAACTGAAACATAATATTAGACTCACAGGCGACACAGGAAGAGTAGCTAGCTGTTGCTATTATTAACTTCAGGATTCAAAATAAATTATTTGGTTAATGCTTAAGTGTTTAAAAAACTTATATAAAATACAGTTTATATATTAGCATTTACATGAATCACTCAAAAATCTTTTAATACAGCAGCAATCCAGTTTGGTCTAAACCTAAGCTGTTTGCTCATCAATCAGTTTTAACTTTGATTCTCCAAACTGAGGCTGTTCAAAAACGTATCTACAACTGATAAAATTGTTCTTTACATCTGACTCAGATAAACAATGACCGCTGCAGAACTCACACATAAAATACAATTTATTTTAAATATAGTGGCGCATTACTCAAGCAGACATCCATCTGATTCAGTTCCGAGAAGAAAAACTAAAGCATACTGGCTTCATTTATGGAACAGGGATCCTTTCTGAACGGCTCTCTGAAAATCAGTCACAAGTCTAGCATGGGTTTCTCAGCACAATGGAGACCCTTACAGGCTTATCATCCTCTTCATCTTTATCATTTAATCACTTGTTGTATGATGTGGCTCAGTCATCTGTTAAAAGTATGACACAAGTGACTTTTTTTCTTAAAGAATAATAAAAAAAAAGAGGCAAACCTAAAATCAGGCCACATTCTACAGGAAACACTTGGACTGGCACTCTGTTACGTCTAAATTAAAATACCCATAAAAATGAAATCCTGTTTCACTGGGTTAAAATTTGATATGGATCTGAATGCTTTAATTTTGCCCAGGAGCAAAATCTACAGAGCTCAAATTTATACACAATGCTCTTGGTACACCGCCATGACAAAAAAAAAAAAACACACAACCACAAATATATGACTGTTACCAACTGCTTTGGGGTTTATTTTACAATTGAGAAAAAAAGGAAACAAACCAACTGGTGCTAAAAAGTTGTTTTGTTTTTTTCTTTTTTTTTCTTCTTTTTTTACAATATTGTCAACAAAACATTGAAATGTATAGTCATTGTGCATCGCTTATTTATTTTCCACACCATTTCATGCACCAAATTGGATGCAATTATAATTAAAATCATTTCTGTAAACTGAGCCAAAGAAGCTTACTTTGTATTTTCTTTAAAAAATGACATTTTGTAGCTCTACGGCATATATCTATGTACACCATCTGCTTTTATTTTTATTTTGTTTTTCTTTTTGCATATAAAATGACAATATAAAAGTTAGAGAATGCACACACCTTAAGATACAAAGAATGTTGGAGCCATTTTAAATGGTAAGATATGTCTTATGGAGCACTGACTTTTCACTGGTGGTCATTTACATGGATCAGACTCATCTCTTTACAGCTGAAGAACGCCACACAATTTTATAAAGAGAAAGTTGCAACAAACCATACAACTGGAAAATTGCTATAAAGTGATACTTCACAGCAAGGATTTTTTTTCTTCTTTTTTTTTTTGGAGCAATCTTGCATACAAATGATGTTTCACTTTCATTGATTGACTGTAACCAAGAAGCAGCATTTCAGTTTTTCCAAAAGTTCTTTTTCTTTTTTTTTCATACACTGACAGATTTATCATCAGGCCATTCATCATCAAAGAAAAACAAAACATGGTGGCAACAGAAAACCAAAGAGAAGAGCAATGGAGGGGTGTGATAATCCTTGATCTTTGCTAATCAGATTTTGACAAATGCAGGACGTTTCAAATCATGTTCTCTTCACAAATTCTAAATTTAACTGCGTAAGGTGCTGCCGTACTTCAGTCTTTAACGATATTCATTTCAATCTTTTGGTGTACATATTTAATGTCCTTTTGTCAAGTACTATACAGTTCTCTCTCTTCCACCAATTCCTTCCACTCTCACCACTCACACTGTTGAAGCAGTAGTTGTATTTTGCCATGAAAAGAATAAAATCTTGTGTTTAATCTTGTTTCACTAAAATACATGCACAGATCAGACAAATAGCATATAAATATTTTACAAAATAAGTGTAAAAAAGGCTTGGCAAAACAAAATGAAAATAAACAACATTTTAAAGAAATGGTCCAATCAGGCAGTTGTCACAACTAAAAATAGTAAGACGGATTTTTTTTTTCTTCTTCTGGAGGCTCATTTTGGCCCAGTGCAGTAACTGTGAACAATGTCTTTTTAGTGCAATGAAAATTGAGTCAGTTCCACAGCTGTCAGTCTTTCCCCTCAGCAGCTCACGGACTTACTTGATTAAACTTTCTACATTTTGTCAAGCTTCTCCAGTTTCTCCAGCGCAGTGACAAACACGAGGTGGTCCTCTGGAGACTTGCCGTGGGTCTTGCTAAGGTGCAGTTTGACTGCGTGCTTGCTGACGAATGTCCGATTGCAAAGTCTGCACTGGTACACGAAGCCCGTGTCGTCCTCTGGCGTGGTCAAGGCTGACAGTGGGCTGCCAAATGTCATTTTGTCTGTGATCACCTTTGAGGCAGCCTGCTGCTCCCGTAGGTGCTCCGCTGACAGTTTGGACAAGTCCTTCAGGCTGAAGCCCAGGTGAGATTCCAGGTGGCCGATGTAGGAGGAGGGAGTCCTGAACTGAGACGCACAGTCGCCACACAGGAAGACGGGCTGGCACGAGTCCATGTTCTTGAGAAACTTGGTACCCCCAGTCCGTCTCAGCTGATACTTCACGTTAGCCAGCCAGTGAGAAATGGTTGTCATTGAGAGACCTGTAAATTTACAGATGTGAACCCTTTCCTGAGGGCCCAGGTCAGTCATTGCGTAACGCCCCTCCGGAGTCTCCCTCAGGCTAGAAGCAAACTGTGCCTGCAGGATGAGGAGGTGCTGGGGATTCCAATTGGATTGCCTCCCTTTCCTCTTCTGCACCGGAGAGAGGTCCTCCAGGGCGTCCTCAAACGCACTGCCATCAGCGTCTGACTTCTCGGAGATGGACGAAGGAGTTGAAGATTTGGGTGTCAGCCTTCCCGTGAGGTTCTTTACCATATCTGAAATGTCCATCAGAGCATTCTCTCTTAGAGGAGAGGAGACAGATTCAGGAAGAGAAATAAGGGGTTTGTTGCCATTTACACTATTGTTGGTCAAAAGCATACAGCTGCTATTGTTATTGTTGCTGTTGGGGTTAGTAGTGGACTTGTTTTTACTCAGGTCTATGGGCTGGTCATCATTTTCATACAGCTGGTAGTGGTTGGCGGGCTCAGCTGATTTGCCCTGAGTTGGGTTGAAAGCTGGTTTATCAATCATGCTGTTGCTGATTTTGTAAAGCATAGACAATGGATCTGCAGCTGGGCCTACCGGTTTAGAAGCCTTCCCCAGATGCGTATTCATGATTGACTGGAGTGCACTGAGAGGGTTGATAAAAGGACTCTCAGGTGAGTGATCAGTGATAATGCCAAGACTGCTGCCGTTCGTTACAGGGGATTGGCACGCCTCAGAGCCATTCTTTGAATGGTTATTGTGGCCATCCAAGAGGCTTTCTTTGGGCTCCTTTTTACAGATAATCTCGGAGTCGATACTTCCTGGGCTGACACTTCTCATGCCAGATGATTTACTGACAGAGAGGTCATTTGGAGATGGTAAATGCTCTCTCAGTGCAGGAGAAGGAGATTTTACCACTGATGGAGGTCGACATCGTTCCAGGCTCACCAGCTTCTCCTCCTTTTCTTTCTTAACGGTGGCAGCTTTCCCTGTCACTTTTTCCACAAGCTCTTCCATGGCGCTCACATTACTTCTGAGGGGAGTTGGGGAGGAAGGACTTCGAGGTGAGTGGATGACTGAGTTAGGGTTACTTACAAGACCTCGTAGTCCACTGTTAAACATTGGCTGCATCTGAACACTCTGGACTGTTGAGGGCAGAACAGTAGCTGAACTCTTCATGGCACCCTGAAGCTGGTAGGCAGCATGAATGCTAGGGTAGCCGCCCCATGTGGGTGTGCCTGTCTGGGCCTTGCTGATGGCACTGGATACAGTGTTCTCTAAAGATTTAAGAATATCTAAACCTTCTTTAGGCGTCTCCTCCAGATCTTCTTCTCTAAGGTATTTGTAAGACGTAGTATCGGTTTCTGATTTCTCACTTGAGTCATCTTTCTCCTCCTTAATTTTTCTTTCCATTGGCTCACACCCTTCAACCTTCTCATCCTCAATTCCTTCCCTCTTCTCCTCTGATCCAGAGGAGAGAGCTGGGGACACCGGCTGGGACTTAACAATACTAGGAACAGGGAGTCGTGTGGTGGTTGGTGGAAGTGGGATCGACTGAATCTTTTCTTCCACCACTGGATCAAAGACCAGCTGTTTGCCTTTCTTAGATGCAGAGTTTGTAACCTTCAAAAAGTGACCTGTAACCATCATGTGGGCAGTCAGTTGCTGTAATGTATCGTGGGAGCTCCCACATTCCATGCACTTAAGGATCTGAGCTTTACGAGCTTCAAATTGCCACGTGTAGCTGGCACCATTTTGGTAGCCATAGCGGTTGTTTGGTGTCACATAAGGGTTAGCTGCAGCTTTTGCATCTTTGCCTAAATCACCAAGGGATACACTACCGCCACCACTACCAGCATGGATAGAGTCTGGGGAGCATGGGGAGACTATAGCTTCTTGGATAGCACGCTTTTTAGCTGAAGTTGGCACCAGTTTTGTAGCCAAGGCTGGCACTGGTTCTTTGAGAGGCACTTTCTGGTAATGCTTGGTCTTAATCATATGAACGCTGAGATCTTGTAGAGACTCAAAGGAGTGGCCACAGTACATGCACTTAAGCACTTTCTGGGCATCCTCTTTCCCTTCCATCTCCATCAAGGAACGCTTGCGTGGTTTGGACCAGCGCTTACCCTGATCCTCCTCCTTGTCCTTGTTGTCATCTCGATAGTGGCCTGTCTCGTTCATGTGGACTGTCAGACCCACCAGTGTGTCATAGGCAGCACTGCAGTCTTTGCAGCGAAACTTGCTCGCACCAGTGAAAACAGAGCCGTAAAGCTTGTTGTTCTGTCTGTAGAGCTGCACTGTGCTAAAGAGGCTAGGCTCAGGTAAAAGATGGTAGGGTGTTTGCTGAAGAGTTTTGGCAAGTGCTGCTTGGTGCCAGTCATAGGCCACGCCACTCCCATTGCTGGCCCCTCCACTGCTGCTCCCACTGCTGCTGGTTGCACTGTGGTTGCTAGCAGAGCTAGCTGCTGTGCCATTGGTATTGGCACTCCCGCTGCCCGCATGGTTGACAGTGACAGTGGAGCTTTTACCATTGTGGTGACTGCTGGCCATGTTGATACCACTGCTCTTATTTGTGGTTGTAGTTGAGGAGGCAGAGGCAGCAGGGACTGACTCAGAAGTCGGTAGCGTAGCATTGACACTGCCAGCAGCAGCAGGCTTAGACTTCATGATGTCCATTGTAATGCTAGACCAAGAGGCATCCGAGATGAGATTTGCATAGACAGCTTTCATCTTTGCCAGGCTGTCCTGGAAAGACAGCCCATTGTTGGGACGAAAAGGCAGGGCGAGGCCTTCCCTCTCCTGACCGTCCCTGGAGGAGGTGCTCTTGAAGTCTGCAAGACGGTCGCTGGCATCACTAAGGGGAGAGCCATATCCGGCATCAGGGTTAGTACCATTGCTAAGTGGAGAGTCCCTGTAGCTAGGTGGCTGGCCTCCGTCCACGTCCTCCTCTTCCTCATTGCACAGGAATTCTGTGTCCTGGCCATCTAATGAGAGGCCATCATCTTGCAGGTGCTCCTCCTCATCCTGAGCGACTGTCTTAAGCTCATCCTCAGGCATGTATGCTGGAGTGCAGAAAAACAGAGGGGGGAAAAAAGAGGTTTTCTCAGTTAAATTGAAAATTTACAGAACATTAACAAGACCACTGACAAAATAATATGAAATACTCAATGGAAGGAAATGTAGGCTTTTATTCTCATCCAGTATGTGTCTTATGTGACTGTATGTAAGTATGCATGAGTTGCTGTTTTTTTTTAAACACACATGCACCTCTGAAAGGCAGTGGTGAAAAAAAAAAGCCTCCAAGGAAAAAATAACTCACTGAGCTCCTGACAGTTGTCCTTTCCTTCTTAACTATCTATTTTTTTCCACACATGTCTCATGTTCCCCAGGAAACAACTGGCTCTTTGGCCTTGTTATCCAGCTGCATGCTAGCATGTTCAATCTCTCTTTTCTCCCTGAGCTTTACCGCATCTCCCTCCTCAAGCCCATAGAGTTCAGCTTTTAACACTTTCAGGTAATGCAACTGATTAGGGATTAGAAAAAAAAAAGATATCAGAGCCTATTCTAACCCAGTCTAATGAGCTGAATGTCATTTTTATTAGAGCTAATAATCAGGAACTGGCAAAACAATCACAGCTGAAGTACCCACAGAAGGACAGAGATCGGGGGGCAAACAGCTTTGTGAATTTGTGTCACCACTGTTATGAGAATCAAAAAATGCTAACAAAAAAGAGGAAATTTTCCAATTGCTCAAAGATGAAAGTTTTGAGAAAAAGAACATATTAGAGCATTTTGAAATGAAAATGAAAAAGAAGTACATTAATATCTGTGTGCTGGTGCTAACTAGTGAGGACAATGCAAGAGAATAAGGAAGGGATAACAGCTGAATGAAAAGAAGATGTGGTGAAGAACGGTAACAAAAAGAGACAGGGAAGTGCTGATGGTGGAGAGAAAAAGAAGAGAGTAAGAGAGTGAAGCAGGGAGACAGGAAAGACAGCCCCCTGGTTTCTTCCTTTATCTCCTTCCTGCATGGTGAGATGTGTGTCCTAGATGCCAGTATCAGTCTCTCCTGATGAAACAGATGTGCTGTCAACTTCAAATGGCACGCTAACCTGTCACATCATAATCTAAGTGGACATAATACCTGATATATATACACTGGCACCATTTACTGCTGCCTGAGAGGAGATGGGTGGAGGAGGTGGGGGAAGGTGAGCAGCTGCACCATCAACTGCGACTGCATCATGATGTGCATATGTGTGCCTCTTTAAGTTCGCCTCCCGTGCCTTTACGCAGCTCAGAGATGTTTGCTCCTCAAACCTAAAGCCACTAACCACAACGCCGAACCCTATAAGTTTGTGTACCACTTATATGTCCCTTTCCAAATGAGCTCGACTCTGCTCGAAAGCATGACAAGATTTCTGCAAAATGAGAGCACTACAGGAGAACCTGGCTGCGCTTCAATCTAGCTGACAGACTGAGACCGAGACAGTTTCTAAAACTCCTGAAAATCCCTAACACAGCAGATTAGCATTATGCGCTGTTCTCTCTTCAACACATCTGCAGAGTGTCTTCTGTTACGGAGCCTTGCCTCTCACTAACATGCTTGCAGGAGAGTGGGCTATCAATACGCATCAGCCGTTTAATAAATGCAAACCACCCCGAGAATGGCGATTTGTTTTTTCTTCACAAGCACAGAGGAAGAGTACAAATACAGTAGGATTTACCTATGTGAGTAATTCATGTCAGCGGCAGCCAAAAACTGCGAAACCCCAGTAGCTTTGCACATAAACACACGCTCACACACACATACACACACACACAGAGCAGGTTGAGAAGCAGCAGATCACAAACATCCCTGGGTGAGTGACAAAACAGACTGCAGCAGCGAGGGGCTTGGAACAATGAGCGGGTCGCCAGGGAACCCTTTGACGATCCCTGTCAATCAATTCCTGTCCTGCCACGTTGTCATGGAAACAACAAAGAGAGAGATATCAAAAGCACAGAGAA
The DNA here is from genome assembly GCA_032275365.1 of Anablepsoides cearensis. NCBI lineage: Eukaryota > Metazoa > Chordata > Actinopteri > Cyprinodontiformes > Rivulidae > Anablepsoides > Anablepsoides cearensis. The sequence continues at coordinate 15,060,841 of JAUBOC010000050.1, read as the reverse complement.
AAAAAAAAGACTGGCAGACACAGACATCTGTAAAAATCACAGGCAGCTAGTGGACAGTTTCTGTAGAGCATAAACAGAATATTAGCGATTAAACGTGGCTAGCGTGAGTCCGATCGCAAGCTGCATCGGCTCAGACAGGATGCCAAAACGTGAGGCGTCAGGGAGAGAGAAAAAAATTAGAAGCTACACATCAGCCTCATCGCAGCAACTTGAAGCTGCACATTTCTGACTGGTGAGCAGATTAGGCTCCCTCCTCCTGCCCTGGACGAGCACACGCCGAGCAACACCAGCAACGGAGGAGGAGGAGGAGGAGGAGGGTGGGCGTGGGAATGGGTTGGGGACTATCGTTCCATCCCTGGCGGTTTGGTTTGCAGAGTGGGTGATGCCTGTGAGCAGGGCCATCTGCACGGGCGCCAAAGCGCCTGTCACTTTTGCTCGGGCACGTGCCGCCATCAAGAAGACAGGCGGCAGCCTGGCCAGGACGGGACCGCGGTCTCACTGTCAGAAGCAGCAGCAATCAATGCTGCCACCAGCCACGCCAGATCACCACCAACACGCAGAGAAAACAAAAACTATCACCTTGGTGGCACTGATCTTGTATTTTCTGCACCTCACATAGTAGAAATCTGAATTAAAATAAGCACCAAAATGTGTTTGTAGTAGACTCTTCTGATGACATGAAGAGCTCTTTGTGCAGTAATGCCGACACTTGATAGGAAGCCATGTTTTACAAAAGAGTTTTGTGTGTCATTAAACTGCACATACTTGTTTTAGTGCAGATAAGAGCTTTAAAAGAACTCAAGGGTGCATTTTATCAGTCTCATTTATTATTATTCTTATTTAAATTAGAGCGTTGCTGAAGGACTTCCCAACTAATGTAAAATGAAGCACCCTTGATTTTGAGTTATGTTAAAAATCTATACAGTGGCCTATTGAATTCTGTGTGTGAGACGACACAACTGACCAGAGTGAGTTTAGCTCCCTGTAGAAAAAAGATTGATAAGTGTTTCTCTGTCAAAAAACAAAAACAAAACAAAAATAAAGACCTTGAATTTCATGTCTTCTCCAGCCTTTTATGTAGCCTTAGATCAGGGGTCTACAACCTTTACGATCCAAAGAGTCACTTCTGCTGCTTGGCTCACTAATAAAATGTGTCCAGAGTCAAAAACAAGCTACAACAGTGATTATCAACTGGTGGTTCGTGGGCCTTTTTGAGGCCTTTTCGGGAATCTTTATGGCCAGTGGAGATGACATTATAAAATAAAAAAAAAATTATTGTGAATTTTATTATTTATTATTATTTGTGCACATCAGGACAAATGAAAAGACCAGATTCATGTAAACAACAAAATACTGTACATAGTTTATATCAAATTTCATAAAAACTAGTCGAACTGAACTGTTCAGGCATATTTTTTTTAAATTCTTATTATTATGTAGACTTCAAATTCTTTAAAAGGTAATTCTGATGAATTTGAGAGAAAGATCATAGAAAGAAGTTGGATTATTTAAGTAAACAAGAGACACTTTCCGATACTACGTCTAATAAATACCTTAGAGAAGAAGAATTGGATGAGATGCCTAAAGAAGGTCGAGCTAACATGTTTTACTTTTGTATTAGTAGTATTTATCACATATTTACACACAAATTGATTTCTGTTTTTAGTATAAAAAAAATTTGTGTTAAAAATGTTATGTTTGGTCACATTTGAAAAGAACCACAGCAGAGGGACCGAAGAGCCACATATGGCCCCAGAGCTGCAGGTTGCAGACCCCTGCCTTACATCATCCTCTGTGGAGTTATAACCATGTCAGTCAAACCTTGACTATAAAGGTTAGTAGTGATACAGTCAGATCTCCTGCAATCTTGGAGTATGTGTTGAAATGACTCTTAGCTAATACCACACCAAATGTTAGCTCAATATCTATAAAACAGTTTGTTGAAGCAGCTTTTGTAGCTTCTAAAGTCAGTTGGTCGTCCTAAATTTAACTAACTTCAAAAGGTATATACATTAAAAAAATACTTTGTAAAAGTTTAATAAAAATTTGTCCAGAGGACATTTTTTAAATTTTGCTAACTGACAGCATTAGTTCCAATACCAAATAGCAAAACTAAAAAAAAAAAAAAGTCTTACATAATTCCTTAGCGCTCTGAATAAGTAATGAAAATGACCTCAGCAAATTTTAGGTCAATCTCTGTAAAATGAACTGATTTACAGCAATTCTGTGTTGCCTAAAATCAATTATCTGTGGCAACAACAAACACGCACAGGACAAGAAAAAAAAAAAAGGATTCAGAACGCCTTCAATCCTCAGTTAAAGCAGCCCTGAGCCTCAGAATGAGGACAACGTGACCGAGTACATTTCCCCTCACACACAATGAGATTAGATTTTTGTAAATACACCAAATGAAACCCAACCAGCAGACACGTCACACTTTTGGCAATGAGCCGAGCAGAAACATATCGCTTATTTTCAAAACTTTGCTATCTCCCCACCCTTCCCAATTTTTTTTCCTGCTCTCTCTCCTTTCTTTGCTGAGAGTCTGCTGGTTGTTAAATCAATATAACTCTCTGTCAGGCCCGAGGAGCTTCACCATTTGGCCGCTGTCAAAGCCAAACAAACCAGATAAGAAGGCAGAAAGGCGATGAGACGAGGGAGGGAGAGCGAGAAAAAAGATGGGAATGAATCCTTTCAGCTTCCCCCTCACCGGCACTGGCCCCGTTTCTCCGACACCCCTCCTTCTATTTATTTACACACATTTCTTTATTTATTTGATGTGGGTTTGGGAAGAGGGGGCAATCACTGCAGTCATTTGCGGCACTAATGTCCAATCACGCACCCCTTCACTCATGTGATTTAGGCAGTGCAGGAATGGGTCCGCGGCTGAGGACGGTGGGCCGGGGGGTGGGTGGTGGGTGGGCAGAGGCCATTTAGGCTGGACCCTAATAGGAAACTTGGCAGTCTTATTCCTTCCCCAGATTCTGTTTGTCACCATGCTCTCCATTACGTGCCTCTCAACCCTGATGGCTTTGGACAGGAGCTGATCAAAAAGCCATCGCTTGACCTACACGCCGTGGCAGAACGAGACTCGCGCCCCTGCACAGGCAGAGGGTGAGATGAGATGGAGGAGGAGGGAGGTGTGTGTCAGTTCATGGTGCAGAGAGGAGGAGGGGGGGGGGGGGGTGATAGCTCTCGGGCTGGGACAAGAGGGCTGTAAATAAAATGACATTATTATTTCCTTTGTCCCATCATGTAGAAAAGCCAATTATGGTAATGCTGCTGCCAGCGTGTCAGAGGGAATACTGGGATGTGCTTCCTGCGAAGCGGCTAACATGAAAGCAATGCCCTGATCAGGAAACACAGGCCTCCATTTGACATAGGAGTGAACAGATCGGGGGGAAAAGAAGGAATAGATGTGGGGGTATGAACCTAAGCTGTGAGTGGATCTTGTTTTCCAAATGGATAAATTTGAGCTATCTGCAACATAAGTTTTTTTTTTTTTTTATTGTTGCTTTTCAGTTTAAATATCCAGATTCTGAGGAAAGCAGAAGTTTATCTTTTTTAGGATCATAATTCAGCAGCACAGATTTGCTCAAACAGAAATCTACAAGTAACAAAAACACCCACGTGGAGAGGGGTGTCAGAACGTTGCAAGGTTTACTTCCCAGACGTGAAAAAGATAGGGCCCCTTCCCTAAGAACAGCAATCATCATGAGAAGTTCATGAGTTCATGAATGGGGCTATGCCACGCCTCAGATCTTGACGAGATGAATTATGCAAAGAAAACAGGGAAGGAGGAGGATGTTGAGGATGAATGCGATCATTTACTTTAGAAGCTAATTCATTTTCAATCTCATCATAAGGCTTCCATCACTGCGCTCTTCTTAAAACCTCCTCATGCATTTGATAGGAGAGCTTTATTTAAAATAATTCCTCAGCCCCCCCACCAGCACCCCTCTTCTCTTCACCACCCCACCCTGCCCTTTCTCTTCAGCTTTGCTCACACGCCCACATGGGCCCCTCCCAAGCAGAATAATGGGAGCATATGGCCTAGGCAGCACATACAGGGCCTTAAATAACTGCTGCAGCATTCCAGCTCACTGTACCAATTTATCTCCCACCCACCTCGACGCCCCCCAATTTGAAAACACCTCCAGCCTGAGTTGAGCTGGGCAGACAGCAGCGAATGGGACGAGTTGTTCTTCATACGGAGCTACATAACAGACGGACGCAGAAAGTGGTGTGAAAGAGAACCAGCGCTGTGCAAACAGGATTAGCAAATAAATGCTATTTTACTGTCAGATACTGAGCAGCTAACCAGAAGCTTTTCTGCTAATGGTTTGTTACTGGTGGCATTATGTGGCATTTTGGCGGGCCACTACCATTATGTAGCATTATGCTTAAGCTAGCTAGTATTAAACAGCAAAACCCCAAGTTGATCAATGCAACAACTGCAAGTTACAAATATGGAAAGAAAACTTCTTTGCACTTTTCTGTTACTAAAGTTCTAAATTTCTTCAAAGCATTTTTATGAGACGCTCACTGACCGAAAAATCTGTTTTTCTTTCTTTGTGTGTTCAACTACTGAGCTGCAAATAATAATTCAATTTAGCAACTTTTTTTATTTAAAGGTTTTAATGTCAATGTCTTGTTTTATCCATATGACTCTTTACAAACAACAAAGAGCTGCACAACTACACATTTTACAGAACAAGTGACTCAAAAGTAACGCAAAATGCGATAGCCTTAAGAAATAATAATAAAAAGGAGAAAAATAAAATAAAAAGGTAGTATAACATAAAGCAACAAATAAATCAAGCCATCATGCTCTACTTGTGTCAAATGGACGAAAATGCAGATCTGTAACATCTGCAGGGTATATAAAATACAAATGTTAAAGTTGAGCCACTAAACTGGCGACACATTAAAGTTCAGCTTTTAGGTCCCATCAGAGGACAAAAGTCAATAAACAATAATACTTTTTTTGTGATTATCAAGCATGAATTTACAATAAAATGAAAAAGCAATGTAATAATGCAACATCATAAATCAGATTTATTTCTTTTAAAGTACTCTTTTAATCACTTTATTTATGTTACATTGAAGTCTTGTAGAGAAAAATTATTTTCTTGTAAATTATGTTTATGTTTTAATGTGAGCAAAAAAGCTATGAATGTTTAAGAGTCTGCTTTTTAAAGGAGCCACACAGAAATACATATAAAGTCCTCCAGGTTAATGGACAGAGGAAGAATATGCTCCGTAAGCTGGTGGTGTGAACCTTTTATTAAGAACACACACATTTTCACCTCAACCACAAACAAGTAAAACAATACTTTCAATGTTTTTATTTCTTAGATTGAACCAGCTAAAATAAGAATCAGCAGGTCAGAGACACACAAAAAAGAACCATTAAAGAAAACTCATCGGTGCATTTTCACATTTTGGAAAGATTTCGTGCAGCGAATCAACTTGAATGAAAGCAACAGCTAAATAAGTCCATATAAATGGGCATTCACATGATAAAGTCTGAGCTGTTTCAGACATCAGACAAAGCGCTCATCTTAATAGATAATTTTTTGTGACCTTTAGAGGAATATAAGGAGGGGTTTGGCTAGGAGTATTTGTCCGTTTGATTGAGCCTAGACATGTGTAAGATCCAAAAAGGATGAGGACACAACTGAATGCTTGTGTGTGTTTGAACAGGAGCGAGTGAGTGTGAAAGGTGCTGCTGTTTTATTTATAGAGTAAGTGCTATTTATACCCAACTCAAAAGATCAGTTCAGAGAAGCTGCTTGTAGGCCACAGCCAAGATCGCTCTCCATTACAGCGCACGCACAACACCAACAACCCCCTCCAAACACACACACACACATAAGCAAACACACACATACTTTAGCAAACCGAAGCTTTGGTTACTACACTCTGCTATGTAACGCAGCTGCTGTGACTGCACCGGGACAATTACGTATGCAGTATGGAGAGTAAAAAGCATGTGTTAAGTGGTCGGGTTGGGGGTGGTGTCGAGCCCACACTGACCGACTGACTGAATGTACTTCATGGAGTACGCTGGGCTTTAACATGCTCAGGGATCAATATGGTGAACCAGAGCCAATCGATTGCAATTCATCCGTCTATTTTTTTTAAATCTCATTCTCACACACTGCACACTGAACTGCAGCTGTCCTACAAGGCATCAACACACACATTTGCATACATATGCACACACACGCAGAGAACGTCCAAAGTATTACACCCTCTGTGCAAAATTTTAAAAAAGGGATCGTTCAATAAACCCATATTGTAATTTATTTATTTTTATTGAGCATATCACCTTATCCTGGTCCTCTCTGCATAACAAGGCCTGTATAATTAAACCATAAATTTCAGAGCGCTCCTTTAATTACCACAGACAGTGTCAGGAGGCAGCAGAGTAAACAAATGGCTTTGAAGTGAGCAAGAAAATAAAAAAAGAGAGGCTTTGACACAGCTATGGAGAAGCTGTTCATTTTGGAGGGGATGTTGTTGCACTTGAAAAAGATGAAATGTTCAAAAGGGTGTGCGTGCACAGGGAGTACAGTATACAGAGTTTTTCTCTTCCGCTTTATCTACGAATGCTTTTGAGGGATGCAGGTTTACTGTGAAGTGAAAGGAGGAATAATCAGCGTATCAGTGCCGGCATGACAATGTAGAAATATGGAAATATGGATGAGCCTTGTGTGTATTTTTTTTTTTCTTTTTCTCAACGCACGAACGTGTGCTTGTCTTTGTCTGTAATTTACAGGTGTTCTTGTCCCACTAGACCGTGATTGGAGATGTCTAGCGAGCCGTTGTATTTATTTTATGCAAGCTTGTGTGTGTACATTGTTTTCACATGTGTACATTTTAGGTCAATGTCAACACACAGGACCACTTCTCAGCAGCTTAGCTAATTACACAAGAGCCCCAAAGGCCACTTAGAACGGGTTAGCTAATTAACAAACAGGCTGATGGCAGATTAATTGAGAGGTGTTCTTAATCTTCACCCCTAAATGCAATGACAAATGCTAACTAGTGCTAATTAGGCTGGTATGGAGAGGCAGGAGTGGAGGTTGTATTTACAGTTACTGAGGCTCATATGAATGTGTGACTTGGCTGCCCACCCCCTACAGATCTGTCAACAGGTTAAACAAAGAAACCTAAAGGCAAGCTAATATGTAACTACGGTCAGCAAGGTTCCAGAGTTCATTACCGATCTAAACTAGCTTTTACATAGATTTGGTATTCTCGTTTTTATTGCTGCTTCATAATTATTACAATCTGTAATGCATGATAGTAAAGTGTTGAAGGTACACGAGCACTGAAGCACCTTTATTACCATTCTGCCATTATTTACTTGATTTCTTCCATTATATTGATTTTCTACACTTCATGTAGCTTTGGAAAAAATGGTGTGGCTCAATTGGGAATAGAGAGCTGGGATTTTTGTCACTGTACATTTTAAAATTAAACAAAACTAGCAAAAATAAAATCCATGTATAGGATATTGGCAAAATGAGGAAAAAACGGCTCTTGTAGAGGCTCTGCTGTTAGAACTTATGGTGTGATGAAGCTAACATGAGCTGCCTAAACTTTACATTTTTGAAAACCCTCCTATTTCTACAAATGTTACGTTTTTATACTGTTTATGCATCACCTAGTGTGTTTCTCAAAGCTATAGGGCTTTTCTACAGGTTGCGCTTCAAATACTGAGGTGAAAGTGTTTGCTAGCTTGTCATATCTGCTACATAAAACATGGTAGAAATTCTGCATACAAAAACCTACACGTGTGATAACCAGCTGATTATAATTCACTCACAACTGTTTCCATAACTTACAGTTTTCACAAAGTTGCTATTTCAGGTTTATTTTCTATTTGAAGTTTCTGTATGCCCCTCCTATTAAGACTGATGTCAGAAAAAAAAGTTCAAGTATTTTGAAATTTGGGCAGTAATGATATCAGCATCCTTTAAAATTAGTTTTTAAAATTTCTATTTCTAGTTGTTTGAAATCTGAACTAAAATTATACCAAATTTGTTAACTTTATTTCAAAGATTTTTTATTTATGCTGATCTGTTTGAATCTTTGTGTCTTTAGCTCACCTTCCACTCTGGTGTTTGTATGTGTGTATATACATGTTTTTGACCATTTTCCTGGTACACACAGCCTGATGAGGACACACTGTTCCAAATAGGGACAAAACCCGGTCCCCATTGGCAGAAATACTGTTGGCGGGTCAGGGGTTAGGGTAAAGATTAAGTGTGAATTGAGTTTAGATTAGGTTTAAGGCCTGTGGGGTTAGGTTTAAAATAAGGGGTCAGGGTTAGGTTGTAGAAATTAACGGAAGTCAATGGAATGTCCCCATATAGATAGCTGGACACAGCTGTGTGTGTGTGTAAGTGTGTGTGAACGCTGGCCTGGACTCATGTCTGCTCCAGCAGGAACAATGTGTGTAAAACATGAAACCTGAAACAGAATTAAAACAAAGGTGGATTACAACAACAAAATGAAGAGCAATAGGCCCCTCAGCAGGGATCTGAACCAGCACCCATCTGTGGATGATCTGCTGCCAGTAGAAAATCTTTCTTCACCATGTGCGCGCACACACACACAAACAGAATCTTCTCTGAACCACTCCCCCAAGGTCCAGCTTCTTCCAGCTTCCATCTGCCTGGATAAATTCATCATCCAGCTCCCAGCCTGTCTATCACCACACCTGTGCCTTTTAAGCCCCTCTCCTTTCCAAAACAACCTCACAGGCTCTCACGCTCCACCTGGCCCCTTTCAACCTCTGACCCCGCCCCTCACAAAAGGCACACCTCCATTCTCTGATCCTCACCTCCATCCATTGACTCTCCCGGTTCTTTCTTTGCTTCCACCACCTGTGCTCTTAAATCCCCACATAAAGACAAACTGTTTTAAGCTCAACACACTCACACACACAAAGAGGCAATAAATACATACTTCCACGTAATAACCTCACATGCACACACCCCTGCCCAGATCCCAAGAAACACACACACAAACACGGGCATGTGCACACACACACATGTACTGTCCCTGACGAGACAACAGCCAACAGCAGCTGCTTCCATCTCCTAGCAACAGCAAGCCTGATAGATGACCCTACGATGGATAATTACCGTAAATCACCACCGCTCACATACTAAAGGCGAGAGAGGGCTGAGAGAGCTTCAGAAAGACTTTGAAAAAGACAGGAGGAGAGAGAAAGAGGACTGAAAGGGATCAGAACTGGAGGGCTGGGACTTGTCATGTGTGCACTAATGGACTCTGATGAGCTCAGACTCATCTGCCTTCTTAAAGCACACACACACTCAGTGTTGACTGCACAAATGCACATTAGCATGAATCAACGCACTCTTCTTCGACACGATTCATAACTGTAGAAAAAAAACTACGGATCATGCTTCTATTCAGAGATGTTTTTCTGTCAGATATACATCTTTTGACAGATGGGATCCAGCTGAAGACAGGAAAGTGCTAATGAAAGGATCTATATTAGATGTAGCCACCATGAGGTCAGAAATCTGTTTGGCTTAGTTTCTTTACTTTTGGAGTCAGGTAGGAATATTTCAGAAAAGAACGTAGAGGTACTGGTTGGATGAAAGTTCCTCTCTTTGAGACCAAAAAACTGAATAACCAAAATATTTTCAGAAGAACCCAAACATAAAAGAGTTAATTTACCAATGTTGGCAGAAAAAAGATCATTTTAGGTTTTTTATTATGCATGGAGTTCACCACAGTCAGGGATGTTTTGTAAAACAAGCATTTATGGCATTAGACCGGTTTTTAATATTAGATGTACAGACCAGAACAGTTCAGTCAAAGAATATTAGGAGGTCTGTCTAAAAAAGGGACTGTAATGCAAATATACAGTAAACTGATTAAAATAGATGTGTAACTGCAGATGCTTCACATAAATTGCTATATATGTGAAATAAAACTAACTGTGGACCAGGATGCAGACAGTACTGTAGTATCTGGAAAAGCTGCACCACCTAAAAATATTATGCAGAGAAAAGAAAAGAATAGCCCTGAAGTTTAATAAAAAAAAATATTTATCTATAGAAAAATAACAGCCAATCAGGGGCTAGTTCGTTTGGTTCTGGAACTGAAGACCAGTGAATGTGGTTTCTCTTTATTGCATTTTCAAATACATTTTTAATAACCTTTTCTGATTTCATAAATGATAAAACACACTGACAAAATGCTACGACTAGCTGATTTGCCATGAGTTAGCTTAATGTAGCATCCTCCACACATAAATAATTGCACCCTGAACCAAGTTTACTCCAAGTCATCAAGTCTTTCATACGTACATGCAGATGCTCTCTTTATGCCTTCATTTTCAGCTTTACCAGACATGCAATCTGTCCCGTCTGTCTTTCACTGCTCCCCCCTCCTTCCCTCCCTGTACGAGTCCTGGCTGCTGCAGACATTTGATCTGGCTGCCTTGTGATAGATTGACAGGTAATGAGGAGGTTGAAGGGGCGTTGGAGACAGGAGCAGGTGTTCAGCACAGTCTTTTTGGTCAGCGCTAAGCTGCCATGTCCTTCACTGATGTACTCCGCTTCCTCCCTCTCCCACTCATTCTTTCCCTTCCTTTCTTTCCTTCCTTTCTCCTTCTTCACCTCTACAATCCCCCACCTTTCTTTTTCTTCCTGAGAGCAAAGGACTATACAATTCATCACACGGTGACACGGTCAGACATAGACTATCTTTATATCGGGGAAAACGCAGCGGCTGTGGAAATAAATAGAGAAACATCAAGTCCCATGTTGGCAGCAGCAAACTGGGCCTCAGACTGATCAGTCAAACAGAGAAACAATAGAAGTTTTTAACTTCCAAACAGTTAGCATTAATTTCAGTCATAAAATACAAACATACCTCTCTAAATTATATTCTGATTTTAAAAAACACAATCATTAACCAAGACCTAATTTATTACATTTCATTTGGAAATTTACGAGCTTGTAAAGCCAGGGAATTCAACTTAATGGTATCCTTTAAGACCGATTTTTAACCTTTGGGCTGCGACCCACAATGTGATCGCAACCTTCAGACTCAAAAGAAGAATCTGTTTTTAAAATGTGGGCTATGAGGACCGCAGGATCACAATGGTTTTCAATTGACTGAGATGAAATTACATTTTTTCACTACTAGCAGAGGACATGATTAACTCAGACATTTAACAACTTTTTTATTATGTAGAAGAAGAACTTTAGCCAGCTGCTAGCAAAAGTTAGAGAAATGGAGACATACTTTAAACAAAAAGTTGAAGCATAAAATGTAGAAAATCTGACAAAACAACCAAAATTGTTCCTAAGTATAATGTAGACTTCATCACCTGCACTCTAAGAAATGAAATGTTGGATTTACTTAACCATGTTATGTGACCTGGTTCCACTTAACTGAGTTGAGTA
>JAUBOC010000050.1:15034798-15049279 GCA_032275365.1 Anablepsoides cearensis | reverse complement strand
CCACTTAACTGAGTTGAGTAAAATCAAAGCAATATACCCATTTTTTAACCAAAGAACATGAGTATGTTGCTTTGAATGTACTCAACTCAGTTAAGTGGAACCAGGTCACATAACATTGTTAAGTAAATCCAACATCTGTTTTTTAGAGTGTGGTTAGCCATGGGACTAACTACATATTCAACAAAACACTGAAGCCCTCCAAACTAAAACGGCATCTAGAATTAGTCACACATATGAAGAGCAGCTTCTGGTAAACAAAAAAATATATACATATATTTTGTGGTAATGTGTGTTTGTGGTGCTGGGGGTATTTTATTGTGTAAAAGTTCCACAAAATGTGATTAATTTAATCTTTAGTTTCTGAGGCTGTCAGAGTTTTGTTTGTTGTTTGTCATTAGATTCCTGAGATTAGTTTATTTTGTTACAGAAAAACTTGTGGTGATCAGTTTGTAACACAAACAATATAAGAGAGGAACAAATTTCAAGCAGGGCCTCTGATCTCAGATAAAGTTTATCTAAAGACCAGTTGTAGTCACTGTTTAACTTTTCAACAAATAACAATGTTATGTTTTCATTAATCCTAACTATTTAGAAAAATCCTCTTCAAATGGCTGGAAAATGAATAGTTTTGAGTAAATATTTTTCTAAAATTTCTCAGGGACCCATATGGGCCCCCTAAAATCACTTTGGGCTTAATAAATTTAGGCGTCACTCACTGCCACATTAATAACAGGTATCAATGTTTGTCATAATCATGACTTAGGATTTATGTGACAAGGTCTTTGCTTAAGTGCATTTTGTTTAGTTATAATGAAAATACAATACAAATAAATATAAATGATCACTTTGATCAGTACATTGTTACAATCTGAATGAGCCTCGTGCCACTTTAGACTGAACAAGTTGGACCCAAGGTTGAAAAAGGTAAGAACCTCTGCTGGAAGAAATTGTCATATAGACATTACATTAGAAGGCGGCAGTCTAACAATCTTAACAGTATGTAGTATATCTTTTCCACCCTTATGTGAGTCATTCTACAGTTTGACCAGTTACAGTCCTGCTGACACAGCAAAGCACGGCTCTGCAGTACATCAGATCAAACCGAGGAGGAGAAAAGACAAGAGAGGACTGTGATGAGTGGGAGGAAAGAGCAGAAATCTGAGAGGTTAGAGCCAGATGGGGGATAGAGTGAAGAGCAATATTTTTCAGTTACCTTGAAGGTGTTAAATCATTATTTTTCTTGCATTCAAAATGCCTTAGATACATTTCTTAAGTCAAAATATAAGGGAAAATGCAACAAAAATCCCAGAGGGAAGCTCATACTTCAATGCTTTGGAATTCAGAAAACTCTTCTCTCGGATGTAATTCATAGCAGGTTTAACCTGAAATGACCTCATCTTCCTGTAGTTGGATTAGTGTGTGTGTTTTTTTGTAACTCAAGTAGGAAGTTTCACCTTTGTTGTTTTTTGTGTGACATTTGCCCAGAGACAAAAAAAATACTAATGTCTATATGCTGAAAAACACCTGAAGTGCCGTTAGGGTGGAGTCTGTAAAGTTATCAGAGGAGCATGGGGACGAGGAGAAAAACAAAGCTTCAGACTTATAAATCCACCCCTCCAGTTGACCACCCAGCATTAAAAAGGACATGTCACCCTCCTAAATCAACACACCAAGAGAAGACAGCTGGACTTGAAGGGAAGCATTTGCATGTTCCCTCAAACATTCCTGAGAGGTGAACCAACTGTTCAACCAGCTTCCTTCGCTGTGACGAGGTAGAGCCAAGAAAAACCCCTTGTACACTGTAAAAAATAAAAAAATAAATAGCAAGTCACTTTAAAAAGGTATTTAAAGATGACCAGCTTTAAATAACCACAACAGCTTCTCCTGGACAGTCTTACAGACAGTTTAATTATTTAACATAAGGCGCGATAAGAACGTGTGGAAGTAAAGAGGACGCCACCAAGCTTAAAATTAGCCTTTCCCAATTGTCATCTCACTCAAAGGAAACCTGTTTTCTAACAAAAAAAGAGTCATTGACATGCAATCGCCTTCAAACACATTCGCCTGTCAGTTTTTACCGCTACTACTCACAAACTTGCTCACACACAGACCAAACACCGTCCGACACACAAACAGACGCCCACACGCATACACACTTTTTAAGCCCTCGGCTGGCATCAGCTGTCACACAACCTGTCTGTGAGAACTAAGCAGAGACAGACGCTGTCAACTTAGAGTGCCTCAAATGCCCACATCCAGCCAGGCAGAGGAGAAATCAAGCCCGTCTCCTAGTATAATTTGCGCTAATCCTTCATGGAAGATAGTGAAGTCTATGGCATATCTGCCTAATAGCATCAGTCACCGGCAGGTTCTAATCTCATATTTAGACCCATTTCCATCACGGACTGACGACAAAAGCACCAGCACAAAGTGTGATTACCTTCTTCTTATTTATTTTTTTTACATTTCTGCATGACTTGACTCCTGATAATAGTGATGGTGATGGATGGAGGGAGGGTGTTAAAAAAGTGGAAGCAAAATCTTCTTGGTTCTTTTCTTAGTTCTGCAAGAAAGAAGTTGTTTCAGGTGACGGCAAAAGACAAGTGGGCAGAAAGAAAAAGTTAGGGCTGAATTGTCAGAAAGTAAGAAAAAGTGGAGGTAAAGGGAACTAAGTCTTCTCATTTTCTTGCGTGCACAGCATCACACGCAGATGCATCTTTGCAAAGTGTTTACAACCAGTGGTGCTGTCCTGCTCTGCTGGCTGCTTTTCAATGTGCATTTGAGAGCTGACTGGAGTGAATCCCTCTCTTTCAGACGGCTCCATAAAAGAAGACACACACAATGAGGTGTCCTTTTAGCCGAGAGGGGCTGCCTGAGGACAGGGAAGCACCTCTACAACTGCCGCTGCACTTCAACTCTCAGGACACAGTGATGTGCCGAGCCTCAATGAACAATGGTGGATTATTTTAAAAGATTATAAAATAGAACAGAAACAAATTATACAAGTGTTAAACTGAGAAGTCTTTCAGTAGGTGTGCATGTGTCGGAGAATAATCTGGCCAAAAGAAAAACACAAAAAAAGAAGGGAAGGAAGCATGGTGAACCTAATGAAGCTGTAAATCATAGTCCAATGAAAATGGACTATGAAGGGGAATCACATCAGAAAAGATCAATGTACACACACACACACACACACACACACACACACACAGCTGAGTAACAAGAAGATACAAACACTTGCCAGACTTCCCAGATGGGCCAAACGTACAAAGGGAAAATCAAGACCATTAGAGTGAAGTCAATCGTTTATTTAGAAACTTAAAATGATTCCCCCAAAACACACCGTAAAATCTATTAACCTCCACCGCCTCCTCCTCCCATCACAGTACCCTGCCAATGAGCGCACAGTCCCACCTCCTTTGCTTAGTCCTGCTCATCTGAATAATATCTGCTGTGATGAATGGCACCATAACTCTGATATCCACAATCAATCTCTGCTTTAAGGACACATCCATCTTCTGCGATGCTGAATTGCGTGGCGGGGGAGGGGTGTCAGAGAAGGGGTTGGGGTGCTTGTCTGACTTGGATGAAAAGGTGGGGCAAAGGAAGGACTCATGGGTGCTGATAGAGGGAAGGAGAGGCGTGGTGTGTTTGTGGTGGGGGCGCTGAGTGATGTTTGCTCACTTTATAAACACAAATGAAAAAGAATGTGTTTTGTTCAGTCTTCATACCTCCACACACACACACACACACGCACACGCACACACAGGGGTGAACAGATATAAAAAATGTAAATAACAGGCCACAAACTATTTTTAAACCAGCGATTTTCTCTTGGCAATGCCAGTGTGCAGCCTTTCAAAGTTCTTAAAACAAAACGTATCTTTATCTCTTGTTTCAGAGTAGATACTTTCTTAGCTCAACAACAGATACTGAATAACATACAGTTAGAGGATGTGACGAACATACACTGATCGGCTGAGCAAATCAAATGCACACTCAAAGAGTTGCTGAAGTAGAAGCTACTGAAGTGTTGCTGTTGTCTGTTATGACGTGTTCTTCTTTCAACAAACTGAGCTGATGAGATATTTTTCTGAATATTTGCAGCACTCCTTCATAAACTGTTTCTTAAAAATTAAACTAAAGAAATGTGAGGCAACCTTTTAGGTTGCCAGGTTTCGAATCTCACAGGCTATTTTTATGTGCAAAGTTGTATTTTCCACCACTTTGTTCTCATTTTGTCTACTGCCAACAAATTATGATTTAATCTACATAAGTACATTTATTAAATGAAGATGGGAGATTTAGATCAGTTTTTAATTACTAGTTATTGGCATGGTTTTTAGACTTGGACATTCACGGCTGCAACATCCCATGTTTTTATGTGGAGAGCTCCTGTGCAGGTTTTCAAAACACAGCTCCAGTATTCTAAAATTACAGACACTAAAGTGACAGAGTTTTTAAGATGCCTGCAACAACTCTGCAATTAAATGGAGAAAATAAATGTTGCACAAACATTTGAACAAGTACGATGACTTAAATATACAAGGGCAAAAGGATGATGATTAGGATTTTATTGTTGTATTAAAAAATATATTAAGAGTCCCAAACCTTTTGAACAATGCAGTCAACTTTAACCTGTCAATAAAAGACAGAAAATGACCCAGTATGAGTAAAAACATCCATGCATGGATTCACAACTATGACTGTGTGTCAGGATGAAGGGGGAGGGGAAATAGTGATCTGTGGGGGGGTTAAAGAGTGAACTATCCATGACCTGTTTGAAGGGTCACTCCTTGGTGACACCGCCGCTAAATATTCCTCTTAATGATCTACCACGTCTTTTAACCCCCGCAGACAAAGCAAAGGAGCGTTTCATTGTCAGGAGAGCTCCCCCACGTCGTCCTCTGGTTGTTCTTTCCCTCTCTCACCTCAATCTGCCCTGTGTTGAATTTTTGAATAATTAAAATAGAGGATTCTACCCAGAGTTCTCCAGCTGTTCCTGAACCTGTCTGCTTTGCCAGGACTGTGGACTTTTGCAACAAGAATAAATGTTTTCTGCTATGTATTGTATTTAAAGTCATGTGTTGAAAAAAGAAACCATGCATTCCTCTGAGATGGATCAGAACAGTACGTCTTGGCAAAGCATTGGTTTCTTTGATTCTTAACGTTTTTAAATGTCCCCATAGTTAATACTAGTAGTCACTAAAAAAGATGCTCATGTTCACAATCATGTTAAAAGTTCTATTATTTCAACTAGTTCGACTAACATATTGTAGGGTGCAGTTTCATTTCAGGTCTTCAAAACGTTAATTGACATTATTTTAGCTGCAATGACTCATAAACCAACTTTTTAAAAATGGCAACCAAAAAGCAAATAAACAACATCTGTTTATGATGAGCAATTGACACACTTTTAACAATATGTTTAAATTGCTTTACTAATGTCAATTTTAACCCACTTTTCATTTCAATATTAGTTATAACACCAACAGGATCATCAAAACACAATCACACTGATCAGCTGAGAGCTGAAACAGGACAGTAGCTAAGAAGGTTTTATGAAGATATATGTATTATCATTTCACAGCCAAGTAAAAAATAAATCATTGGTTCAGTCTCAAGTTTTCTCAAAGATGTTAGTAGATGTTGAAATCTTGTTTTAGACATCTAGTCAGTGCTCATTTTTACACCATATTTAGCCCAAGTTTAGCGTCAACATTTATGGATATTTTAGGTTGTTTTGAGTTTTTTTCAATTGAAACATGCAAACTAGATATAATCTGCACCTATTTCTGATATAAAATTATTATATGATAAATGAATAAATGTTATGATGGTGGAGGAAGAGGAGGGTATACAGACTAGATCCCTGAAAGCAGAAATGATCAGAACTGAGTCAACCTGAGGTTGATGATGGAGCACAGAGAGAGAGATGGGATTAAAGGTGAGTTGATGATTGATGACAGGAAGTTGGGATTGGAGTCTGAAGTGAGACATCAGCACAAAGAGTAACAGACAGACATGCTGTGACTGGACTGACAGGGTTTACAGTGATGCTCTGCAACATATCAGATTCTCAAATGAGTCTCAACTATTCAGCAACACAATCTTCAACAAACCACAAGCGTTCAGTTAAACAGATTTTCAGCAGCTACAATAAAGTAAATGTGAGTGTGTTTGTAAGTGTTTAAAAGACAAGGAAAACATGAAGAATGATGACGATAAAGGTAGGTTATTACTGAGATCAACATCTGTTAATACGTTTCTGAACTACTTCATAAAATATCTGCTATTGAACTGTTTTTGAAGAACTTTTCAAATGTTCTTGTATCTTACTCCAGGTCAGATTTTCTTTTTTTTCCATATTTTCTTCAAAGTCAGGCTTTAAGGTGCAGCCGGGGCCTGGACTCAGTGGGGTAGCTCCACACAACTGTACACACAGCTGCTGTGAAGACAGCAAACATTACAGGGCTCTTTTTTTCGCTCGGCACCAGGCAAAGTGAGTGGGTGAAGCGGCGGCGGTGGGGCTGCGGAGTCGGAGAGAAACGAGGAGGAGAGTGAGCAGTGGGGGCGGGCTGTAGAGATGCGGGCGGGTGGGAGGAGGGGAAGGAAAGGAGGGGAGGGAGGGTTGAGTGTTGGAATGAACTCTCTCAGGCTTTGTGGTGCACGTTTCCCAAGGCCCCCGCCTGGCCCCTTTGATAAATGACACATGTCATTCTGTCAGCTTGTGACACTGCAGCTGGGAGGCCCGGTGATATATGGCTCTGCTGAAAAAGGAAATCAACTTTTTTCTCCTTCTCCTTCTCCCTCTCCCTCTGTGTCTATCCCCCCTCTTTCTTTCTTTCATTCTTTCTTTCGCTCCCTGCTTCCCTCAGCCCAGGCTGAGTGCATGGCCTTTTTATATAAGGATTTAGGTTTCCTCTGGGCCAGTGAGCCCCCCCCCCCCACCACCACACACACCTCCACACACACACACACACTCTACAACAGACAAACACGGACAAGTTGTGCTCGGTTTATTGTTTTGCCCACACTCGAGGTGACACGGCTATTATGATCGCCTTCAAAGCCACAACCCGAGGAAAATAAGAGCAGCGCTTCGTTGGACGATGATTTGGGATTTATGGCAAAAAGCAGGAGAAGCAAACAAAGTGTGCAGTTTCTAATAGGCAGGAGGAGTGGGCGGAGTGTGTGTGCGTGGAGAAATTCCGGTTGGGCAGGATGGCTGGTGTCTCCCACTGGGTCATCTGTCATCCATGTGTCTGACTGGAGTAGGAGCACACACACACGGCTCTGGAAATGTTGAACGCACTCACACACACAAATACACACACGTTCCCACAGGAACTAGGGTGAACCGAGGAAAGTATGCCGCACACACAGTTAAACGAGTAGATACAGGATACATGCAAGAGGATAAATATTCACACACTCAAAATGACTTTAGAGCAAATGCCTGCACTATCAATCTCCAAGCAAGCGAGAGAGAGAGAGAAAAAAAAAAAAACAAGAACTCAAAGACACAATGAGGTTTTATTTCACAGGGCAAAATGAATGCAGCCAATGAGCTGCTCTCAGGAGGCCTGCTCTAACCCTCCCTTCCCGGCAGATTAGCCTATCACGGCATCCTATTGACCTCTTTGCTCCATGCGCCGCCCACGCTACGGGTGAGCCAACATAAAGAAAACCTTTCCCTTTTTCATTTTTTTTTAAATTTTATTTTCATTCCTTACACATTTTCTTACTCTCAATAATCCCGTTCTGATTCCTGCTCGTCTTCACTCCTGGCTTCTTTCCCTCCTCCTCGTTTCAACGGCTGACCTGCTCTCAATGCACGGGAGGTTTTTACCAACCACAAAAAAAAAAAAAAAAAACATACCTCACTCACAACCAAAAGACATCCCCCAGGTGTTGTTTCTCAGTTTACATCTACTTGAAAACAAACAGTTCACACACACCACCACGACAGAACAATGAGATCTGAAATCAACAAAATATCTCCTTTAGCTTTTGCTCGATGTGGCCAGGTGTGGAAAACCTCATCATGATCAGGTGATCAGTTCGGTTAAATCAGAGATACGAGGAGTCAGATCATTCAGCAGCCTGCAAACACACTAATGAAGGAATAGTTTGCTACGTGTTGCTATGGGGACCGGGGTTACTTTTACTCAACGCGTAGAGAAAAAAGGGCAGAGATGCCAAAAAGACAGAGGGAGAGGATGAGAGGTAAGAGTAAAACCAGAAGCTAGTGATCGAACAGAACGAAACGTCCCTTTTTTGTCATGATATATTTTGACTTGTTGCTGTAAAAAAAAGCTGCATTTCATTTAACAAGCATTAGGGCTGCAGGATATCAGCAAAACCTGCGATGTGCGATAACAGAGCTTAATATTGTGATGATGATATGACCTGTGATAAATGAACAAATACTGAAATATTCAGTGTTGATGTGTTTCTGCTCTGGATTCAGAACACAAATAAACAACAACTAATACATCATTTCCACTCCAACATGACAGTTTTATTTTTGAAAAAGTGCAACTAGAGCCAGCTGCTGTGTTAGCAGAAACAACAAACTGCATGTAAACAGTTTAATGACTTTAAACCATCGCCTCCATAAAACATTTTCTGATGCTCTGAATACTGAAAAACGCCCCTTACTATAATGCTTTTTAAATAAATCATAAAAGGCATCTGAAAATAAAGTTAAAGAATTTTTAATAAAAGTTAACAAACCAAAACCTAACTACATATCGTCTCATTGCAGCTGACCAACATTTTCTCCACTGTGGTTCTGATTAATGTATTGAATTTGGGTGAATACAGCAAGCATTTTCAAAAAAAAAATTGACCTAAATCTGGATTTTTATTGATCAGAATTGACTAAATGGGGTTATTTTTTTCCCCAATTCAAACCTAGAAAATTGCAAAATTTCTTTCAGTAAGATCAAATTAATTAATCTAGATTCATTTACGTATCCATTTCCAGCAATAAATCTGACTACTTTATTTGTTTAATTGAAGTATTCTATGCTTAGTTTATTGTTGAGCAGGTAAACGAAAATATTTTTGGCCCTCAAGTCCTTCTGACTTCATGATTTTGGCCCATGTGACTAAATGTTTGGACACCCCTGTTTTAAGTTATCAGACTGATGCTGACAAAACGTATACCTGAGCCAAACATTTACAGCAGTTTGTGCAGTTTTTTGCAATATATTGCTCAGGCTGTTGTTGCGATGATGATAAATAAGCAGTATATTGTGCGGTCCTGACAAAAAAGGCAACAACTGTTTTAGTTTGATCATTTCTAACATTACTGGCCCGTTGGTTTAGCAGCATTACGTCATTCTGGTTTTATGATTTCTAAAGTAATTTTTAAGGCATGAAAATCCTAAAGGCCCACAGCAGAAATATCAGCTGTGTGCGCCTTCCAGCGGTAAAACAGTCATATCATTTTTTAAAATTAAAACAGTGTTTGAACTCCAGCTGAAAAGAGCCTGCTGCTGTAGAACGCAAACAAAAAAACTGCACAGTCCAGACTGCGGCCACCTGGGGGTCATGACCTGCCTTCGACCCCGTTGAGCGTTCTGGCTGGAGGGCTGAGTGCAGGGGGGGGGGGACGACTCATTTATAAATGCCAGAGGGCCCTCACAATGCTGTCAGCGGCACAAGCGTAACAACTTGGTGAACGCATGTGCGTGCATGGCCATACAAAGGATAGTGGTAGGTTGAGCACCCCACCACCACATCCCCCCCCTCCCCACCCCTTCGTTAACAAGCTGCCTCTGTAACCCACAGGATGTTGCTGTACATGTGTAAACAACAAACAGAGTGAAAGCAGCCACCGGAGCAACACTCCTGCCTCTGATGTCCTTCAGTGTGAAGACAGAAGTCACTCAGGATGTTTTCTTTTTGTTTAGTCTCTTTTCTTTTTCACAAAAGTCGGGTTTGAGCAGTTTTTCCTCCTAATCACAGCGGGAGTACAAGAAGCAGAGGACGGAGCGAGGAAATGAGGGAAGCAGTACGACAGAAGGGGCAGTGTGTGGTGGGCAGGACCTCAGGTGGGGGGCTGTGCTGCTGTTTGAAGGCAGTGACTCTGGACTCCAAGGTCAGCTGATAAACACCACATTCACAAGTCCAGAACAGAGGACAGTGGAGATTCTGCAACCCCCCTCCTCCCCCCCACCGCTTCCAGTTCCTCCAATCAGAGGCAAGCATTCGCCTCAATTAATCACCGGAATTGTTACACTATGGTAATACCGAAAACAATCTCCATGATCACACGCACAAACAAAATTTCAAATTGCTATCATCCATCTCACCTGCCCCTGTTAAAAGCATAAGAGTAGAAACTGGGGGGGGGGGGGGGGTTAGAGTGCTGAACCATCCACCGGTCTCCCTCCACCCCGCTCCGGTTTACAGGTCTGGCTGGTCGGATGATGGTGAAAAATTAACGGCTGGCAGTCAAACAAGTGCAGGTGCTGGCGTGAGGGGGAATCAATGTGTGGCAGCCACGGCAGGAGCAGCTATGTAAAACACTTGCCTTAAGTCAGCCGCATCCGGTTAATATTTAATCCCTCCATCCATTTCCACAAGGAGCGCTTCCCTCTTCGCTTTAGCTGCCGTTTACTTTGATTACACACAACCGTTTGGGGTGGCTGGGCTGGGGTTGGATGGGCAGTGGTGGTGGGGGGGGGGGGTGAAGCTGGACTGATAAGAGAGAGCACGTTGAGGTGATTTGCATGAAGATGGAAAAATATTCTCAGGTTTGATAATCGCTAAGAGCAGTCTAAAGCCAGAGAGAGAGAGACAGAAAAGAATGAAAAGAGGAAAAAGGGAAAAGGGGGAGGGGAGTGGTTGTTGTGATGAGGAAGAGGAAAAAAGGGAGACTAGAGCTCTGGAAAACAAACCAAGTATCACTCTGAGGGGGTTGCCTTATTTAAAACAAGAGATATGCAAATAAAGCAGGAGTAGTAGAAGAAGAAAAAAAAAACACTGATATTATCTTTCTGAGTTGTTGTTTTTTTTTCTGTGGCAAATGATTTCTAGGGAAACAAAAATCCAAAAGTGTAACTCCCAAGTGAACATGCAAATTCATCTGTGTGTTCCCGGGGAGCGATCTGTGCTTGCTCTCATGTGGCTTTTTTATGTTGCTGGGTTTTTTTCTGCTACCTCCTTGAACCAAACCAAGCTCCGCGTGTTTACACTGCAGCAACGCTGAAAATTGCATTTATTAGACGATAAGTAAAGTGTCAACAGCATGGCCCAGAACCGTATAATAACTTCAAAATTAATAAATCTTATATAATATGACATAAGAGTACATTTTATGATGAATAAACAAATAAAGCTAAATATGCTAACCTCAGTTTCACTCACGTAACAATTTCTGAAGCAACATGTAAAGATATAATCTCTCAAAAAGACTGAGGATATACAGATAAATCACTGAAATTAACTTTTTTTCTCTCTCTCTCTGTGTGTGAAGTCAGAAACCAGTAGAGCCCAAAATGTGTTGGTCTGCCAGAAGGTTTAGTGGTAGCGGAGCCTTCAAGTTGTGATGCAGCAACTGTTCATTTCTTTCAATCGTTGGCCACAACTCCTCGTTTTACAACATGGAATAAAGCCGACTCTTTGCAGGGCGGCTAACGAAGAAGCAGCATGTAGGTTAGATTGCCGACGCTGCACAAAACAAACCATAGAGTGTTCGAACTGGACACAAATACTTTGGAACCTGCAGAAACGGCCCGATATGAAACATGCAATAAAGGGAACTGGTTTTATTTGTTTGTTTTTTTTCCACCAGGATAAGTAAAAGACCCCGAGAAGGGTCAAGGTTTCTACTTTTAGAGACCGACACAAACTTCACCCACATGATCAACACAACTACTGATGAGCATGTGGATCAGAGAGCGGGGGTCTACACAGGGATACGGTGTTGTTTTTCCTCACATGCCGACAGCTGGACATGAGGGTGGGGGCGAGCTGTAGGGATGGAGGGACATGTGCGCGGGGTCCGGAGGGGCACTCGGCTGGTCAGGCAGTAATTCTTAATTGACACCTGTCAGGGTAATGGCGGCAGTCACAGCTGTTGTGGGAGAATTTCTCCATCGTCCTGTTCATCTGTCAGCTTTAATACCCGTCCTAAATGTCCCAACACACACACACACACACACACTTTATCCACATTTTAGCTCAACACTCTTCCTCATCCGATCCATCAACGCACAGAAAAAAACAGATCCAAACACCTCTCTCATGATGCTGCTGGCCCTATCAGTAAATATGACTTCTTCTCTAAATCCCATTCATTTATCAGCCTACAATCAGAAAACTGATCCATGAATGTATAAAAACAAAAACAGAGAAACCCTCGCCTCAGATCCAATCTCTACCTAACTTTGATGAAGCACGTGATGTAAAATATAAATTTAAATACATTTTTTTTCATGCACATTTTTACGCACTTTCCTTTTTCTTGTCTTTTCGTTTCGAGTGTTTAACCAGAGGAGAGTGGGCGGG
The DNA here is from genome assembly GCA_032275365.1 of Anablepsoides cearensis. Classification (NCBI taxonomy): domain Eukaryota; kingdom Metazoa; phylum Chordata; class Actinopteri; order Cyprinodontiformes; family Rivulidae; genus Anablepsoides; species Anablepsoides cearensis. The sequence goes on along the minus strand of JAUBOC010000050.1, from coordinate 15,036,754 downwards.
GGTGAATTGAGAAACATGCTGGAGAGATGAAGAAGGAAGAAACAGAGGAGATGAGAGGTACGTAAAAGAGAGAGAGAGGATGAGACGTTGAGGAAGAAGAGGCGAAGAAGAGGGAGGAGTGTGCATGGGTTGGGGGTCCCTGGATAGGACTTGTGCTCTTCTGGAGAGGGCCCATCTCATTTGTCTTGTTTGTTTGTTGGCATCAAAGGGCTGTCTCTCACTCCCTCTGCTAACTGATGTAATGAGTGGGTAAGCTACATGTTTTTTTTTCTTTTTTGCCTACGCCAAGGAATTCAACAACTTATTAAACAAAATATTCTGTAATTGCTCATCTTTTATTGATAATAGTAACGTGTTAAATTTGACTCTGGCAGACTTTCCCATAGCCTCTCGAGGAGGCACGGCGTTGATCAAGAGAACAAATTTACCCTCAGCAAAATCTAATACTTTACTTAAGAAAATTTGAGATATCAATTTTTGTGCCTTAAATGTTGCACGACTGCTTCTCTGGAACGTTTCCCCTCTCATCTTCCTCGCGTCTCAAACTATGTACCAAATGTGGGGAAATAAATAAATAAACATATCAACAGTTTTCCCATTAATGAGCTCTTAAGCCTTACATCCCCTGCTGCGGACCCTTAACAAAATGTAATTACTCAGCACAACACCACTATTACATAGTAATTAAGCTCACTACACAGAGCGCTGATAATACTGATATGAAGCAATTCATTAAAGCTCCTTTTTTATCCCTCTCTAAAATTATTTTAAAAAGTTAAGAGTTTGTTCTGCTGCTGCAACACTAAAAAATGAGACGAAAAAAAAATCTTTATTTGGGGGAAATTGTTTTTCTATGGCAGTCAGGAGTAAGACTGCTTGTCAGCGCGGTCCCAAAGGGCTGCTTTCTATCTGTTTCAGACTTGATTTTCTCAGACTTGGATTTTTTTCTTTAAATCCCATGACTTGCTGGTGTTTTTATGTGCTGCAAGGCAGGCAACAAAGCACATCTGGCTGCTTTAATGATATGATTTCCCATCATACTAAGCCACCTCCATTATGACCTCCCACAGAGACACGCTGGCTGCACTTAAGCATTACGTTGAGGTGTGTTTCTGGCTGTCTGTCTGTCTGACGGTGTTTAGAGTTCCTAGTGCATGTGTGTGTTTTAAGTGCAGCGAGGGCAACCGTCTGCGAGCGATGGCAGCAGCGTGCCCCGGGGGCGGCTTTTATTGAGAATACCCTCAAAACGAATCAGAAAATGATCAAACCAGGGTGTTAAAGCTGTACTGTAGGGCTGCGCCACGTACCAAAAAAAAAAAAAATCTCAGAGTAACAAAGTATTGCAAAGAACTGCTCGGACTGCAATAAATAATAGGCTGTTATAGTCCCAGTGCCAGGCGTGCCCAAATATATTTGGCCAATTCAAATGCCAACACCTGGTTCAGATGCTAAAACATAAAGTGATGTGATGAAAAACAATAACAATAAAAAGTGAGTGAGAAAAATATGAGTTTATCACAACTCAACATCGATACTAACAATACATCTCCAACCATGAAACATACAATTCTATAACTATATACAATATTTTCATTGTTAAAGAGTAACCACTTAAGTTCTGAGGGTTTATTTTTTATTTACAAATAAATTGAAAACTGTGCGTTTTAATACTGTTCTTATGTTTTTACACACACACACACACACACTAAATAAAAAACAGTAAAGGAACTGATGGTTACTCAAAGCCAGCAGGTTGGTGATCTCTGATTGGCCAGAATCCCACATGTAAATTTAACCATCAGTTTTGATGGAGTGATGCAGGAGCAATCAGTCAGGTCCACTGATACTACCTGGTAACTACTATACAGTCAAAGCTTCTAAGCTCAGTCTAACTGCCAAACACACACACACACACACACACACACACACACACACACACACACACACACACACACA
>JAUBOC010000050.1:15022196-15034698 GCA_032275365.1 Anablepsoides cearensis | reverse complement strand
CACACACACACACACACACACACACACACACACACACACACACACACACACACACACACACACACACACAGGCTACAAGGAAAACCCCGGAAACATTCGGCAAAACCCAGAGCTGGAAAATAAAAGAGGCCGCAGTGGATCGATATGTGGTCACGCTCAGACACTTCTGATAGGAAACAGTGCACAAATATGACAGACGTGAGAATAGTGCGGTGTGGCCGTTAGGGCTTGTTTTTTTTTTTTTTGCTCCTCTGAAAAGGGTGGGGGTGGGGGCCGGCTGTGCTAAGCAGGATGACTAACGTGGTGTGATTACCGTTGCACTCGTTTGAGTTTGTCATTCCAGGAAAACTGACACCGGTCAGAGCTGGACCTACAAGAACGTCTCAGTTCTTTCTTTTACGCACAGATTATTTTGCTGTCAAGCTAATTTCAAACTTACTTTTTAACCGAGGGCTGTGGAGTTTTTTATATTGCATGTTGCTTTAACTTTCAGAAACCAAATTGTTTTTTTTTTTAAACCTTTACAAAACAACATGATGATTTTAATTCTTAGGATGGAGCATCATAAACAAATAGAGCAACATAAAATGTGGAAAAAAGCTCCTCAAAAAGCTGTGGTGGTCAAAACTGGTGCGTGTGTGTTAAGGGGGTTAAGGGGGGTTGAACTTAAATCTGTGCATGCTGATTATTTCGAGGGGAGAATATCATATAACAGCATCGTCGACTGAGAGCACAAAGGTCGCCGTGTAATCTGATCTTACCCGAACATGCGAAATCATTAATCCCTGGGTGCTGTGATTCTCCGACTCAGAATAAACCGAGAGCCCTCACCAAGGAAGTGTGTGTGTGTGTGTGTGTGTGTGTGTGTGTGTGTGTGTGTGTGTGTGTGTGGAGTGTACGCTCCAGAGCCAGACTACACTGAGAATGTGTTCTGATTTACTAGTGATGGGGGCTCAAACACACGCGAAAAAGAGAAAAACTTCAACAGAGCGTCTAGATTTTTTTAAAACGTTTTTTTTTTTTTTATTACATAAGTGTGTTGCTACATGAAGGGGCTACAGAACAGGTCTGAGCCATGTGTCATTACAAAATAATAGTAATAATGTTAATAAAACGTCCACCCTAGCAGTGGCACACAAGCAGCATGTTGAAAGGCTGTGGTTCGCAGGACTTTCATTAAACTACAGCCCACGACGAATAAAAACACGATCTGAAAACATTCTAACAAAAAACAAAAGAGAAATTTCTGACACAAGATGGGAAGGATGGTAAGGTGGGTCTGGCCTGCTTTTACAAGCTCATAAGGATGGTGGGAGTGTGGACAGCACAGGGGTTTGGGGGGTGGGTGGGTCACTGAGGTCATTAACGGGCATTGTCTCCAGACATGATTAGTCAGGTAGCAAAGTCCATTTGTCACCTGCACAGGCAAATTGAGTTGGTGCTGCACTGGGGGCTATGGGGACTGTATAATATCAACTTGATTACATCAAGGCAGCTGCGGACTTGACACCTTACTGAATTTGTCAGCATTAATCGTTAGGGCCTGTCACAAATCCATCAGCTTCACAGATAATTAGGGCTCTCTCTAATGAAGCCAACGGGAAGCAACCTTACATCCCCCACCACAACCACTCTTTACACACACACACACACACACACACACACACACACAGCCTTATAATTAACCAACGTGTTTCAAAGAGCAGCAGCGACTATCTGATCTGCACTTCTTCCTCTATTCAAGCCTGCCTCGAATGAAAAGCAGCACCATTCCTTTCTTTTCTCTGCTTGCTCGTGTTGTCGTTTTCATCCTCATCACCTTAAAAAAACTAATTGTTTATACTGGAGAGCTTCGGCTGCAAGCATCACAAAAGATCTGTGCACTAATAAATACGTACAGACTTAAACTTGTGGACGGGTTTTTTAAACTTTCTTTCCATCTTGTTTTTTTTCCCCCACTCTTAAAATGTGGATTTTAGTTTGAAAACTATTAAACAAAAAAAATAAAAGCAAGTGTGACGTCTGTTACTTTTTGTTAGCTGTAGGATGTTTTTATACAGACAAAGTGAAAGAAAAAAAAATGCTTCAAAATAATCCAGAAATGATCAAACATACATAAATATATCTAAAATTTTTGGCAGGTGTATATATATATATATAAATACACACACACACACACTATTGTGATGCAATTTTTAAAAACATTGCATTAAAATTTTTTTCATAACAATTTTTTTGCTATTATTTTAATAATTCTATGTTTTTAATTAAGCAAAAATAAATTGAAGAGAAATTTTTTTTTTTACTTGTAAGAAGCTCCCTGAGATGTTGATGCAGTGACATTTTAAATCACAGAATCTATAAAAACTGGTGATAAAACTCTGAAGTCTGCAGTTTGAAAATGCTTTTCTGGAGGTAGAACATATTTATTTTGTCTAAAATGAAATGCAACATATCAAGTATTAATATCCAGGACTAGTTTGCAGTGAGAACTAAAAAGACTTGTCCAGGCACATCCACTCACATTACTCTGTTTGCTGGTTTCCATGCAGGGACACTATGAGCAGCAGCTCAGAGAAGCCACAGGTCAGTTTTGCTCCCAGTCTGTGTGTGTGCGTGTGTGTGTGTGTGCATTAGCTCTTTTCTAGTGGGAGCCTAGAGTGGAGGGCGACATCTCTGACCGACCCCCATGTTCGCTGGAGAATGGAAAACATCCCGTTTGCCAAACTCTGATTGAGCATTACAACCTGTGATGTCCATGGCCCTCAGTGGACAGTGGGATGGATCAATGCTGTGTGTGTAGGTGTGTGTGTTTTGTGAGAGGGAGGGATCACAGCCATGTCACGCTTTTTTTTTCCATGTCTCCATCTACATGCAGAACCCTAACGGGAGCCACTCTCCTCACATCGTGTTCGACCCTTTTTCCCACAGACTTGCTTCGCCGAAACCTCCACAACGCTTCCTCTTTAAACAAAAAAAAGTAGGAATATAAAAAAAAAAAAAAATGCGGAATCCTTGCTTCTCAGCGTGGGCCAGAAAATCTCAGAAAAACCAAAAGAGGAGATGAAGAGCAACCGGTTGAACGTTCTCCATCCTCCTCAGCATCATCATCATCAGCTCCCTGCTCCAAACGATAAAACCTGCTGAGTTCAAAGTCCTCGTCGGCTGGGCCTCCTGTTCCACCTGCTTTGCACCTCATATTTCAAAATCTCTTTAAAATTCTGTAACTGTCTTTTGTTCGCTGCAGTTGTTAATGCCTGACTTCAAAGGCTCGGCCTCATTAGCACAGAGGTAGAAACCCCTGTCACTCATTTACATTTGTTTAAAGGCTGCAGGCAGACAAGAAGGGGGCTGGAGAAAAAAAGTCCAGATCCAAACCACTAGAAGTCAACCTTGTTGGTCCTCTGCCAGCATCAGCTGCAAATACCTTTTCTGCTTGAACATACTAATTACACTCTAATGGAATCTAATGTAAAAAGTAGGGTTTTAAGTTGTTATTTTTCCTTTAATTTGAACAAACATCACTGTTTTATAGTGAGCATTTCATTTATATTAGGTTTTCGACTAAAACTTTTTGTTCTTGTAGATCCTGGTTGTGTGTGAAAGAGGAGAAGCTTCCCTTCGTGGAGGGATTTTATTGATGTTTATCAGAGATGAACAGAACAAAGAGTGCCACATGACAGGCGATCAATCACACATCAAACTAAGGATGACAATCCTCTAATAAATCAGGAGAAAAGCTGTCTGTCCTTCTTTTCCAACTCAATTATTTATCATTATTCACTTTTGAACCTCAAAAACTCCCTTTTATCCCCCAGAACATGCCATTTAGTTTATCTCACTATTAAAACTTTCCTGGCAAAAAGGATTTAAAAATAATAATAAAAATTAAGTGAAGGTGTCATTTGGGGAGTTTGAGTGTGTGCAAAAACAAAATAGTTTTCAATAATATAATAATATTTGAATGGCAGCATGCGTGATGTGGAGGGAGATGGTTTCATTTTAAACAGAAAGAAGTTGGTGAGGAAGAGGAGTGGAGGGAGAGAGGGAGGGATACCTGCTGATCGACGCGGCTCTTGCTGCTTTCTCCTCGGCATAGTGACCGTCAAGTTCCACGGAGCTTCTCATGCAGAAATTACAAACAAATCAAGTCTCTCGGTTTGAAAAGAAAAAATCATCCCGAAGGAGAGAGAAGGTGTGGAGGGAAGGAGGGGGGACCTTGAAAGTGTCTTTACGAAGTGGCTGGAGGAAAGCTGGGAGACGATCAGGAGGGATTCGGCCAGCAGCTCCAAACACCCCGGTGCCCATCAGAAGTCATCTTCCTTCATCTCTCTCATGGCAAGATTTAAAAAAAATAAAATAAAAATAAGAAACACGAGCAGCAAACTACTGGAGTTTCAGTTCACCCCTGGAAGAAAAAAATAAATAAATAAAACTTCTTTCTTCAGTCCTGTTTGGAGTTATGGGGTAAATAGTTTGCTGCGTCTCTACACGCCAAAAAAACTCAGAGAAATAATTTCAAGCACATAAGTCCAACTAAATGAGCCAAATATCCGCGTGTTTCCATCTTGTCTCCCGCCACACACACACACCTAAAAAACAGAGACAAACAGAGACAGACAGGGACAGGCGTTAGATGGGTTAATGTCAGCCCGGGATCCAGCCTCAGCAGTCCGGCGCAGACTTTCACCTCCCTCCCCTCTCCCCATCGAGTAAACCCTACAGACAAACACGCAGGCTTCCTCTCCTACTTACGGTTTAAGAGTCGTGAGAAAGATTTCAGCCACTCATCTCATCGCATCTTGGTTTTTTTTTTTTTTTTTTTTTTTTTTTTTTTTTTTTTCAGGACGGGCTGGTTGTTGATGCGATGAAAAAGAGAGGAACAAACATCCAATGCTTTCGCCCTCTCTCGCCCCCCCGCCGCCCCAGGAAAAAAAAGAAAGACAAGAAAACCCACCAGATCAGATCGACGCGGAAGGAGAATATTTGTCTTTAGATTAAAAAGAGGTGGTTTGAAGAGGAAAAGAAAAGGTGTGGAAAGTCCAGGGAGCGATCTGAGGCGGTGGATCTGGAAGCTGTTTCAGACAGTCTCAACTGATCGACAGACGCATCGAGTGGCTTTTCCTGCTACATTTTTTACTCCTCCCCTCTCCACCAGCGTCACCCCTGACAGAGGAGCTACCTGTCAATCTTTTTAATTGTCTTGTTTTCTCCCACCCCCTATCTCTTCCTCTCCCTTTGCTTTTATAACCTCCGACGAAAAATAAAACGAGGACACAAACAAAACACACACAAACTTTTATCCTAAACTATACTTACAAGTTAAAATCGTATCTGTAGTTTCAGTGACAAGGTGAGGGTCCCATAGAAAAGACACCTAAATGTCTAATAATAATAATTCAGAAAAGAGCAGATGGTAACACACCTCCAGGAAAGAAAAAAATAAGGAAGCACCAATGAGAGCTTTGGTCCAGGTGAGCGCACTTTTACACAACACCAGTGTTCTAAATGAGTAGGGTGATAGTTTTATTTTTACATGTTGGGTTAAAATAGCTCTTGTTGATTTAGTCGCCTATGTGTGTGTGAGTGTGTGTGTGTGTTTGTGTGTATGAATTGATTTGTTTCACCTTACTAGGAAGTGTTGTGTCCGGGAAGGGGAGGGACTCCCGACAACTCAGGGGCGCTGCTGTGTTTCCCGAGCAGCGGAGTGCGGCTTTTTAATCCCGAAAAACACCACTTTGTGCTGGCTTTAGCTACAAGAACAAAGAGTAGAACTAACAAACCGAAGCGCATTTTTTTTTTTTTTTTAATTTTTCTTCAGTCGTTTTAAAGGCAAGCTAGCTCCCGGCCTGGCACGCACGTGCGCCATGAGAGCTCGTTTTTAAGCTAACACACACACGAAGCTCGCGAGCGGAGTTTGAACTTTGTCATGTCCAGCCTCTGGCGGACAAACAGCCGAGCGGCGGGGCTGGTTCTCAGACGGGGTCTTTGGGGAGTTCAGCCGCGGCGCCCGATCATCGACACGTCCTACTCGGCGCACTTCATGGATTTTAAAGGCGCCTCCATCGCGAGCAGCATGAAGAAGCTGGTCGTCACCGAGCTCAGTCCCAGGTTCCGAGAGGCCGTGTCCGCGCGCACCGTTTCCGTTCCGACACCGGGAGACGCCGAGCTGCTCGTCAGGAATCGGTAAGTTGTTTGACACACACACACAAAAAAAGCGAGTGTGGATTAGAAGTTGCATTAAAAAAAAGCTTCCCGCTTACCTCTGTTTTCACCCTGCGATCATCTTCTTGATGAGATGGTAAAAAATCCGCGAGGATTAAACGCTGCGCTGTTAGTCCAAGTTCCGCCCTCCCTCCATTTGTCCATCAATCCATCTGCCTCCCTCCCTCTCTGTCCTCTTGTCTCCTCTACGTCACCAACCTGCAAACAGAAAGTCGTGGGGGGCTCAGACTGGCACCAGAGAAGGTGGTGGTGATGGAGGAGGAGGAGATGGCAGCAGTTTAATACCAGAGTACAGAGTCGACATGAAATAAACATCATTTAGGAACAAATGGGTTTTTGAAAACACCGTGTGTGTTTTTATATTTAGTTAAAAACAAAACCTGCTACACACTGAGCAACCTGGAGTTTATTCTTGTTTGGACTACAAATAAAATATTTTTTTATTCAGACTGAATGCCAGTGAACCTTTGTTTAGGGAGCAGCATATTTACAAAAGTATTTTTGTACTTTTGAGCAGAAACTTTAATGTTAATAACAATAATAATCCATAGGTGAACGACAATATTAACAATGAACGACAATAATTTAATATTTATAAATATGTCTGCAGTTAAAGAAAACATATTTGATCTATTGTTTTTTTTTTTTAGAGTAGCAAATGATTTTAGTTATATGATCTGTGCATACATGTGTGTACGTATATAAAGATTAGGGGGGTTGGGGTTATTTTGTAATATCTTGAATTTTTTTAAATCATTTTTATTAAATAGAGTCTCTAAAAATGTTTTATTCAGTTTAAATACTTTGGAAGTGTGGCATTTGTCATGTTTATTGTTTATTGCTGCTAACATTTTCTCATTTATTACGTTCCTGAACTTTCTTTACCTCTTAATATATCCCAAACAGTTTCTTTCTTTTGTTTTTAAGTTGTTGTTGTTGTTGTTTAAGCAGAGAGTAACTTAACGTCTTAGTATTTACAGCTCTGCACATCCGCTTTAACAATCCCACAGTGCGTCTCAGTGACGACGGAAAAGAAGTCAAATCAAAGTGCTTTGTTAGATTATCTTTAGCCATATATAACTTAGGAATACAAGCTCAAAGTGCACGTGTGACATGCACTGTAATGAGGCGCAGCACGCGCGCCGTTCTGAAAGACACTAAATGATTTATTTATACATTTCTTTCCAACAGATTTGTTTCCAGCGTCCTCCAAAAGCAAAGATGAAAACGGCTTCGTGTTGAGGCAAGAAGCAACTATTGTGTGATTTATTATTTTCTTAAGTGTAGTTTGTTGTGGGTGTCTCTGAAGACAATGGATTATGACATCAAGCAGTGTGTTTTGTGATCCGAGTCTTTCCCCGTCAGAGCAGGACTGTTGTGTTCAGGAAACGAGCGGAGCTGAGTGTCTGGCCTCTGAAGCACGAGGCTCATGTCTTGACCTCCATGCAGGATTCTCAGGAACTACAGCTCAGATGTATCATGATGCAGCTGTTTCACCGCCTCCCTTTTTTTTTAACCTGGAACTCTCTGTGTGTCTCTTTCAGTTTTGTGGGGATCAACGCCTCTGATATTAATTACTCTGCGGGCCGGTACGACCCCTCGATGAAGCCCCCCTTTGATGCCGGCTTCGAGGGGATCGGCGAGGTGGTTGGCCTCGGCCTCAGCGCCAGCTCCCGTTACACCGTCGGCGACACCGTGGCCTACTTCAGCAGCGGCGCGTTCGCAGAGTACACGGTGGTTCCGGTCAGGGAAAGCGTGCCCGTTCCCTCGGCGAAGCCCGAGTTCCTCGCCCTGCTGGTGAGCGGCGCCACGGCCTACATCGCCTTGAAGCGTCTGGGCGACCTGGCCAAAGACGAGACCGTGCTGGTGACGGCGGCGGCAGGAGGAACGGGTCAGTTCGCCGTGCAGTTTGCCAAACGAGCCGGCTGCCACGTGATAGGGACTTGTTCTTCCGACCAGAAAGCGGGCTTCCTGAAATCCATCGGGTGCGACAGGCCCATCAACTACACTACAGAGGATGTTGCTCAGACGCTGAGGAAAGAGTACCCAAAAGGCCTGGACGTGGTGTACGAGTCAGTCGGAGGCAGCATCTTAGAACTGGCAGTGAACAGTCTGGCTAATAAAGGCAGGCTGATAGTGATAGGCTTCATTTCAGGTTATCAGAGCGCATCAGGCATCCCGCCCTTCAGAGGAGGAACTCTGCCGGTGAAACTGCTCCAGAAGTCGGCCAGCGTTCGGGGCTTTTTTCTGCCCCACTTCCTCAGCGACTACAGGGAGGCTCTGAGCAGCATGATGCAGATGTTTGCCAGGGGAGAGCTGGTGTGTGAGGTGGACTGTGGGGAGTTGTCGCAGGAGGGGCGGTTCGTGGGCCTGGAGTCGGTTTTCCGAGCTGTGGACTACTTGTACGCAGGGAAAAACCTGGGCAAAGTGGTTGTAGAGGTGACGCCTCCAGCCGATAGGAAAAGTAAGCTGTGAGTTAAATAAACGTTCAAAGAATGACATCATAGCTGAATGCTAAACTGCTAATCTGTGCCCAGCTTTGTAAGAGTCCTTTATTTTCATATGAAGTTTGATTAACAAGCTGATAATTTAATGAATAAACATTGTTTTTAAAAAGTATATATTTTTTTGCATTTTATTCTTTGCATTAATTGGAGCACAGCAGTCGTTAAAACACCTTTTTAAAGTATTTTCATCATTTCTTTAATTTATCGTGGTCCAGCCCTGTGCGTTAAATTATTTTTAGACCTGCTGCCATAATGTGCTTGCTTTTAGCACTCTCCAGTACTTTATTCACCATAAATATTTTATGATGAACTTCATTGTTTTTCCTAATAGGGGCTTAACGTCGGCGCGGGCCTGTCAGAAGTCAGCGCTGCTCCAGGTGTGCTTGGCATTTCACCGCCTGTTTGTAGCTGACAGAAACAGTAATCACACAATCAATCTTTTCATTCACATGCCCCGAAGCTGCGCACAATAAAATATATAGATTAAAAAAAAAATCAAGTCCAGCTAACCAGGGCTCGGAGTAGAAAATGTTGTTTTTAGCCCCCCTAAGTAAAAACTAGTTCACGTTTACTGAATGTTTTTTAAATTATTTATTACAAACATTTTTCTTTATTTGCTAATAAAAAAAAAGTAAATTCCTTTACATAAAAATATATATTTTTTCCAAACTCAGAAGCCTTTCTAGGCTTCAGAATTTGAAAATATATATTTTTCTTTAAAGCAGAGCAGAACATACAGAGCGTCCTTTTTATTTAAATGTCACAGAAGCTCGTGCGCGTGCCTGTGTGTGTGTGTTTTGCATTTATATATGAGATTTCATCTAAAACAAACACCTGTTCCTTTCTGGCAGTGAGGGCGGCGGTCTTCATGCTCTGTGATCCCGTTATTTCCTCGTCCAGGTGGCTACTCAAATATAACGCAGTGTGAAATATGGTTCAGGTGTGACGGCAGCGTGCAGCAAAACTCTTAACGCTGAAGACGCTACTGATTCTTCAAATATAGGTGCTCTAATGTTGTCTTGATCAGTTCAGTCAGGATGAGCTAACTACTAGTTATTTCCTGCTCATTTTTATTTCTGTTAGTGCGAGAATAAAATGATTTATCCTGTTTTCAAGCCTTTTAGTTCACGTTCTTTTATTGCAGTGTTAGAAATAAATATGGGTTCCACAAATTGCCTTTTCGTATTTGAAACATGGTCAGATTTTATCACAAAAAGACTTAAATGGACAAAAATTTTAATTAAATTGAAGACTTGAGACTAATGTTGTGTTCACATTCCATTTCTAAAAAAAAAATAGAGTTTTCCAGAAGTTTTGCTCCTCCCAGCCCCACACGCAATTTTGGTAAGAAAACCAGAACATTAAAAAAGCTTAAATTGGAGCCGTTAAAAATCCCATGTGAGACGGAGCTTTTCTGTCTGCATGTCCACTTTGTGCCAGATAAACCCAAACACTGGAGCTGTTTTTTTTTTTGCTTTTTTTTTTTTTTTTAGTTTTAAGTTTGACTCACTTTCAATCATGTCACCATTTTAATGTAGCTGTTTGTTGGAACGGTGACTATCTTGGACTAAATTGACAACTAATAATAGCTACAATCGTTTGAACCAAGTTTAAATCTACTTTATCTGTGTTTTGACACGTTAACAAGATTGTTCTCACCACCAAGTGGTGCTGCATGTGTGCACTATTTCAGCAGTTTGGTTGGAATTGTGTGAATGGAGAAAAACATCTACAAAAAGAGGATTCAGGGCCTGATAATAACGCTCAACCGTAGACTGAGTTTAACACAGCAGGCTTCTGTTTTCTTTGTTCTTATGTTAGAAGGAAAATCATCTCCAGCTTCTAACGCCAGCCGTGCAGAACCCGACGGAGACCACGACGCCCACAGATGATCGCATGAATCCAGTGCGTCCACGCCGGACTGCAGGCCGGCGGCCGGGGGGGGCGTGACGTCCCTGCAATTAACAAGAGAGGCCTCGCCTCCGCATCCCTCCTGGGGGGGGGGGTCTACCTGTACCACCGCTGATTAGTGAGCAGTCACAGCCCCAATTAGAGAACACAGGAACCTGAAGAGACAACACTCTTTATTTAATTGGATTGTGTTGCTAAATCGTGGGCCGCTAACTGGCACCGCGCTGAATGAGCGCAGAGCGTAAACAAGACGTTAAAGACGGAGAGGGTCTTCTGCTGGTGGAACTGTTGCGTGCCGCTTAAATTCATTTCCAATCAAAAAATTCTGCCGTCTGATTGTAGTGACTGTGCTGTTTTTTCTCAGAACAATCCATCAACACAGATTCAACACAAATACATGTCTGGATATTTATTGATATTTGAGAGAAAAAACTATGTGACAGTGTTAATACTGTCAAAGTTATTGTATTTAATGAAGTATTCCAAAAGAAAAGAAAATTATGGGTTTTTTAAGTTTGTTTACTTTTAATGGAGGAAGGTTTAATAAGAATTACTGTGAAATAACACAGACTCTTACATCAGATATGGTCTTAAATCACCACTAACTCACTGCTATGTGTTGCCTGTGGGAACTAATAGGAAACCAGAGATTTGTTTTGTTGTGTAACTGATGATTTTGCAGCGTTTCCTTTAACTTTGGACTATTAGCATAATTTTGTAGTCATCACAGAGGCTGCAGTGGCTGATGCTGAAGCTTATTTCACTTCAAGAATGAATATGTTTACATAGCTGATTGGAAAAAAAACTGCTCCTCTTTTTCTCCACTTATTAAAGGAGAACAGCACGGACTCTTAAAAGGGAATAAAATGCTTAAAGATTTTGCAGTTTTCTTTCCCCCTCTCGCTCTTATATATGTCACGTAACAAAGACATCACCCTTGCAGTGTGGCATGGTAGTCTACCTTCAGGCACCTTAGGGACACTGGCTTTGCTGCTCGGTGCTGCCAGCATCCAGACAGTCCGGTTTCTTTCTCTGCAAGTCAGTCAGGCCCCCTCAACTCCCCAACTCCCAGAGCCCCCATCACTTCTACCTCCGCCTAATTACCAAACCTAAAACCCCACTCAACTAATTAGCCACAGCAGACCCAGGAGCTGTGAGTAAAGGTAAAGAGATGGCTTCATTCAGAAGGGTGTGTGTGTGTGGATAAAAAGAGTAAAGAAGAAAGGGAGCAGAATATTCAAGTCTCCCTTTAGCGAGCACATCTCTACATCCAATTAAAGTCATTTATTAAACTGTTTGCAAAAGCTGAGTTGTGCGTGACAGAAAGAGACAGGAGTGTGTGTGGTGTTTGTTTGTGGCCGTGCATGTGTTGTGGAATGTGTCGTTCTGCACACACACACATCCACACGTGTCTGGCTGTAGCTGGCAATCTGTCGAGGTTTCTGTCCGTCAGTGGCGCGGGAGCTCAGTGGGACATAAATTACAGCACACAGCCGCACCACTTGTGTAAGTCTCAATGAAGGGGAGGAATAACTTTCTTAATCAAGTTCCCCTGATTAATTGTAATAAAGGTGTCATCTGTAAACGTGTCCTCCTGATTGAGTAATTCGTGGGCTGGAGACAGTAGGCCCGTCTCTGGTGATTGGGGAGGATTGGACAGAGAGGGGGTGTTGGGGAGGGTTTGTGGAGACACAAATAGCTCCTGGGCACAGTGGCAGCTTTCGCACAACTGACAGTTATGAAATACAATTATCAGTGTGATCTGCTTAAGAATTCATCAGCAGCTTCAGCGGCCAGTAAAGATGTTCACAGAGACAGAAAGTAAAAGGGGGGGGGGGGGGGGGGCGCGGGCCGCGCTG
>JAUBOC010000050.1:14987738-14997924 GCA_032275365.1 Anablepsoides cearensis | reverse complement strand
CTGTCCGTGAGGCTGACACTCTGTCTACTTTTAAGATTAGACTGAAGACTTTCCTTTTTGATAAATCCTTTAGTTAGGGTTAAGTTTCCTGAGTTATTCCTTAGTCATGCTGCTATAGGCGTAGACTGCTGGAGGACAAACTGAGCACATTTCTGCTGCTGTCTTTAGTCTCTCTTCTCTACATGTTTGTTTTAATTACTTCTATTAATAACATGTTTTCTTTGTCTCTCTTCCAGAGGAAGGTGCACCTGGACCAGTTCTTCTGTGTTTGTCTCTTTCCTGTCCCCCAAACCCAGCCGGTCGAGGCAGATGGCCGCCTGTCCTGAGCCTGGTTCTGGTTCTGGTGGAAGTTTCTTCTTGTTAAAAGGGAGTTTTTCCTCTCCACTGTCGCCACTGAGCTGCTCAGGATGAGAGACTGTGATGAAGCGAGGATTCAACACTATCAGCTGGCTTCTTCAATTTTTATTTTTATTTTTTTGTACAGTGCCCTGAGACAACGTATGTTGAGACTTGGTGATATATAAATAAACTGAATTGAATCATTTCTGGAAAGTCTACACACAGAGAAACCTCTGCCGCCTCATTTGAACATAAGGACATAAAATAAAACAGCATGAAATAAAAGAGGATTTAAAACTAAAAGCTCCTTCAATATGCAAAGTAGCTTTACAAAATAAAACTACACTATAAATAAATACATATATAAAATGTGAAAAGACTTTTAGAAATATAAATTAATCCTAAATAAATAAATACGTTAAGAAATTATTTTAAACAGACAAAATATTTTATTTTAATATTTTGCTTTCATTTTACTTATTAGGGACATTTTTTATTTAATGGAATGTTTATTAATACTTTATTAACAAATAATTAATCAAGCAGTCATTTCATTTTGAACAAAAATGCTCTCCATATTTCGTGGGCTTGGACCCCTAATAAAGAATATGGCAGATGACAAAAAAAAACTGCATTGAGAATAATTGTCAGCGCTCACTGCTGTTCATCACCGCCATTGTTTCTGGGTGTCTTTGTGTGTGTTTTTTTTTTCTCAGTGATCCAGTGACTGGCAACAGTAGGAAGCCAGGCCTCCTCGCCAGGCTTTGTTCTCTGTGACTCCCCTATGCTAGCTTTCATTTGACTCCCAGTGTGGTTTCCGTGTTAATTAGGTAAATGAATATGTGTGTACAGACAGGGCCACCCTGCATTAATAGTAATACCAGCACAATCACAACAAAAGAGCCCCACCAGCTAAGGCTAAGTTTGTGATTAAAGGAAAAGCCTGTATGGTGAGGTGTAACAAAACGGCATACAGCAGTCTTTGAAGCTTATTTATGGTGCTTTATCTAATCCCTACCACCCATGACTATTAAAAAGATATGGATGTATTATTCATGATAATGTATGGTGGTGACTCTTATAGAGATGCACAACAAAGACAAACTTTCTCTTTGAGCCTCCAAATGGCCAATTAATTTATTTTTCTTCCAGACTGATGTGAAACAGATTTTTTAAAATGGGCTCTTGACGTTAGGTGGACTGATTTACTGTTGTATATTTTCTGTTCTGTCTTTTGGGTCTCTAAGCCCTCCAGCTATGGGCTCTCTTGGCAGAACTTCTGACTACAAATCACATTTGTATTTGTTTTTGATTCTTCTCACCTAGGGGATGCCAGAGATCCTCCGTAGTTTTAATAAATTGAACTGGGTCCAACTGCACATCATGATCATGTAGGTCAAAAAAACAAAAATATTACAGAAACATCTCAAAATAATTGTATTGTACGTTGCACTTTATTGTGGTGCTTTGTTAGTCTGGATCTCTAACACCGGATCTGAATACTTGGCTTTTATCTGGACTGTTTTGTGTTGAATTATGATGTCATGGGTTGGAAGTCAGTCAGAGTGGTGGATTCTTTTTTCTACATTAACCTGAAAGGTGTTCAGCTATGTGAAACCTTCAACATGTGCTGTATCCACTGGATGTTACTAAGAGTTAGTATAGCATCTGATTGCATCAGAAACAGGAGTGTCCAGTACTGTTCAAAATGGTACAATCTCATTTTCCAAAGCAGTTCATCAAGAGCAGTCCAAACTGCTGCAGCGATGCAAACAAAAGGTCTACTAATAACAAGGAGCTTTCAATTTAAAACTGTTCCAAGAAAAGCTTTATGATTGGCAAATAGATGGACATTTTAAGGCTTTATATACAACCCCTCCCATCAAACCAAGGATTAAGTCAAATTTGGTCCAAATGACCTCAGTACAGTTTCAGATTCTTGGCTTTAAAAGCTACGTTTTGACTTCATTTTGACTACACTTCTTGTTATTGACAATCCTGTTTTTATGTCATTTTATTGAGGAAGTGTTGATGTAATTTTAAATAGATTGCAGGAAAAATATCCAAATGTTAAGGTATTTTTGCTCAAAATCAGGTTTTTGATGCTCCTGCTCAAAAAAAGTGTTTTAAAAAATGTTTTAGGATTATATTTCAAAAAGTTCATTTAAATGATTTACTGACAAGGCATTTGTTCATTATATTTTAACAAAACGCAATTATTGCCAACGTTTTAATCAAAACAATATATCTGCCTATTTCTCCACATTTAAGACATACAGTAATCCTCTGTTCAGTGTAATGGGCCACATATTTGATGTTTGATTCAGCTTAAAAACAAACACCTCTTTAATCAAATTCCCCAATTCTTACATAAAACAACATTTAACATGTTTATTCATCTTTTTGCTCTCTGTTGATTTACATAAAATTTAATAATTTTAAAAATAGGACTAATAAATAAGCATTTCATTATGTACTTCCAGAAGTAAAAACATTTAAAAAAATAAATAAATAAAAAACTTATTTTTCATTTGACTTAATACCAATAAACGCAACACAACAAAACATGAACGTATTGTTTATAACTTCTACGTGATTTTAAAAATGAATTGTTTTAAGTGATGTTCTGTCAAATAAAGTATGGAGCCACATTTTATCTAAGTTAGTGTAGTTTTCTTTCTCACCCATATGATATTTCTAAAAAGAGGTGTTTTTATTTACAGACTTGAAAAAGTAAACATGGCTTCAGGTTTGGCCTATAAAGACCTTCATCTCAATGCTCTGCTCTATAACTGATGACATGGCTGATAATGATGCATATTTGACAGAACGTCACTTCAAACATGACTAGACTAGTTGTGAAAGTAAAGATGATTGATAAAATAATGTTTTTAGACTAATGTAATGTAAAAAAAATAATTACAACATGAGACAGTCCTTCAGGATAGATGATTCAATGCCAAACAACTAAGTTTCCAAAATAAAAGACTGTCATTAATTCAAAGGGAGTTAATAATGGATGAGGGAAAGCTATTTACAGTTTGAGGAGGCAGACAAGAATAGATGATCCTTCCCTCTTTCTTGCAGTGACAGTCAACGTTTACTTTACAAAAGTGTTGGCAGCAGCAGATCTTCCTGTAGCAGACAGATAGAGCTGCTGTCACTCAGAGCGGAGCTGTCACCCTGTGACTGTGTATGCATCTGCGTCAATATGAAAGGTCTGAATATAATGAGAGGTGGGTGTCAAGGAGAGAGAAAGACATCATGGAGTAAAGAGTTGGTAAGCAAAGATGGTGCCCACAGCATGTGTGTATGAACTGATGGCACTTCAAATCATAATTCCATTGTTTCCTGCTTGCTGATTTCAGATGAAGTTATAATATATATCGTTTTTTTTTTTTTTTTAAGTTACCATCCCTAACGGGCTATAACGCTATTTGACAAGTAAAACTTTGACATCTTTGAATTTAGTGGATAGAAAGGTAACACTTGTAACTGTTGTTGGGAAAATAAATGAAACAGTTCATGATGTCTGTTTTCTTGTTGATAATCAGGAAATGTTAATACTGAGGGTGAGCTCCCCTCTGCAAGTTTATACAAGATGTGAGGATCTATCTACAAATTAAAAAGAATCCTGGATGCTGTGATCTACAGATTTTGTTATAACTACTAGGACCTACATTATATCTGTGAATTTAGTTGTGTGTTTAACACTATGGATTTGGAGCACCTGTAGGTAAAACTGTCCCATTTATCAGTATCATGTTCTTTACAAACAAAAACCAGGACGGTGGCTCAGAACAAACTAATCATTCTTGTAAATTAGATTATTAATTTCAGTTAGTTTTTGCTCCTTCCAGGAATAATTAATAAAAAATTAAATCAAATAAAATCAGACATTCGAACCATCAACTGATGTTTTTTCCATCCCCACTCTTTAAATTATGATTTAGTTTACTCCATAAAATCAAAATCTTGATGTTAAAAGTTCTGCTGTCTCTCTTGTAGAAACAATCAAATTTAGGTTCTGCCCAAATTGTGAGAGCAACAATATGGGAAGAATCTTGTGCAGAAACTGAATTTTAATTGCCCAGATTGAATCTGTAGTTTCATCATTTAAAAATCAAATGCATTAGTTTGAAAATAATTTCACTAAATTGAAACTGAATTTAATGTTTTGCATCTGAATTAATTTGCTTTGAAACTGTATTTTCTTGTATTAAAAATTCAGTTTAACTCCTTTCACTTTCAGTTCCAAAATTCAGTTTTTGTGTCACACATCTGGGTCCTTGAGAAAGCCAGAGCAATCAAACACTGATCAACAGATCAGTCTGATGAAAGCAGTTATCAGCATTATCATATATATGTATGAGAAATAATTCCTAAAATCCCACAATGTTAATAATAGTAACTTGACCGCTGCATTGCATGGCTGAATTAACACATTGCTGTCTGACATGAGGGCTGGTCGATTGTAAAACACAGTGATGCCAATTTAGCAACTTAGTCACTACATTTAGTGGGTTTTCAGACTCTCCAGTGACTGTTGCTCAGAAAAGCAAAAAGCAAAAAAAAAAAAAAAAATGTAGCAACTCTTTTTCTGGTGCTATTGAGACTTTTCCTGGAGAGAGGTGCAGGCTACAGGAGATGAATGCCTACAGCTTGAGCTGCTGAAGGAAATTTTGTGTCTAATTGACTCATTTTAAATCCAGTCCTGTATTTTGTGATCACTGCAGCCATATTTTAAACAAAGAGAGGGTCATTTTCTATCGATATGTCCCTCTCTGTAATAAAAATAAAGTTGGGTTACATTCTAAGGTCTGACATAAAAGGTAACACCACCAGGGGTGTGACCAGGAAGTCAGATGTACACATTATTTTAAGAGGGTGATTCATCATAATGCATTAGGGTTGCTCTTAGAACAACCTGGGACAGATGCTGCTTCTGAGAGTTTGTCATTGTTTTGTTGTTCTGATAACGCTAAGGCCTTTTTACTCACAGACCTGCTGCTGGCTGCCTGTGGGTCTTACTTATTTGAGTCAGATTTTTGAATAAACTTTTTTCAAAAAGAAACAACAGATTTTCTGCAAATTTATTCTGACTTCCAATTTATTGATCATGCTTTTCTTACAAATTGGTGACCCTGACGTGATTGGATGATCTTGAAAAATGAGAAAACATTTGATGTTATTTTTGACCATTGTTGAAAACCTTTTCAATAAGGATTTTGAGATCAACTGCTGAAAACAAGGACAGTCAAGCTTTCGAGATGCCTCCTTTCTCTTCCAAAGAGGATTTCTGCCAGCTTCTCCAGAAGGTGACCATGTTAGATGTCAAGATTCACTGTCTTGAGTCAACACACAAACAGACGAGTGAGAAGGCTGAGTGTGAAAATTGAGATGCAGAGGAGACAGAAACTTTTTTGGACAGCCAACCTGCCTGGAACTCTCTTGGCGCAAGACCAGACAAATCTCTGAAATCTCAGACAAACCAGAGTTTGTTTTCCCTGTTAGTCCAGTGTGGGGAAACGTGTCTATACACTAACCTTGAGTCATGCTGTATAAATCTTGTAACTCCACACGTCTTCAGGTACAGAACAGAAGTCTGGTGGCTTTGTCTTTGTTCATTGAATTTTCCATGTCCTGAATGACTGATAATCTACAAAAATATGTATTATCTGTCTCTCTTGGATCATATCGATGCTAAAGTTACTGAATCGCTGCTTCACTTCCAGCACATCGTGACTCGCTTTGTTCCATAAATACACTGGAGCAGCCGACCAGAGGCAGGTTTAAATATAAACACTGAACTAAACAAGCATGTCAGATTATTAATTTAGCAGCTCTGGCTGCTCAACAATTTCAGAATCAACATGCTAAAAAATAGCTTGTGCTAAAGCTCAGTAAACAAGCTAATAAAGCTGCTACAGGCTGAGTTTTTGTCATGGGGCCCCTTAAGGGGGTGGCGTCGTACTCACATCTGTGAGAACGACAGTTACTTCAATGCCTTCAGTGTTTCACATGGTCGTTGCATTTGGCCACTACAGACCCTCGAGGTCTCTTTTCAGCTTCAAACATCTACCTGCCTGCCGTAACATGACGGCTCTGATTGCAGGCTGAGCTCAGACCGTCCTGTACACAGAACACTTTAATATGGCTGAAAATACGGGACATCAGACAGTCATAT
Organism: Anablepsoides cearensis; assembly: GCA_032275365.1. Classification (NCBI taxonomy): domain Eukaryota; kingdom Metazoa; phylum Chordata; class Actinopteri; order Cyprinodontiformes; family Rivulidae; genus Anablepsoides; species Anablepsoides cearensis. Next base: position 14,991,398 of record JAUBOC010000050.1, on the reverse strand, counting down.
GTGACTGTGGTTTGTTTCGTTATCACTCCACTCAAACAGACAACTGAGAACAGATCTCAAACAAAATATTTCATTTGAAATGACCATTCCAACGTCACTTCTCATAAATACCAGAACATCTTAAACAGCTTCAACCCATATGTGAGTTCTGGTGCGTGCTTGCCTTGCGTATGCGCGGGGGTCATACTGTATATCCTCCTGACTACCAGTTAAAATTTGTCCTCTGTAGAGGACATTTATAAACTTGAATATCTCAGAGGACAAATTTGAACTACTGGTAGTCAGGAGGATACAGGGTTGGGCATCGTTTGAATTTGAACGATTCCGGTTCCTCATTTGGATTCCACGATTCTCGAGGATTTTCGATTTCGATTCTTTTTAGATGATACCACTGTATAGAGTATTACCAGGGCTGGGTCAAAAAAGTTTACATGGTTTAAATGAGGTACACTTATATCCAGCCAAAGAGTATTTTTCATCTTCTTTTGAGATGATACACTAAACAAGAGAAAAATGTGTTTGGTTATTAATCTTGTTAGCCTGGAAATGTTTTCCTCATTTCAAGTCTTACCAAGCACAGTTGTCTTACTGCACTGGCAGATTATTTCACCTAATTTGACAATTTGAATCTGAACACCAACTCAAATTGGTGTTCGGCGGCTCACCAGGTTTTTTTTCTTTGTTGTTGTTGGGCGCCTTCGTCTTCCAGTTGGCGGTCTGGGTATTGAAACTAGGCATCAAAATTTAAAAGTATGAACGATTCTGGGAGAATTGAAACATTTGTCCGGGTTCCAATCGATACTCGATTCTCAATGCCCAACCCTAGTCATATATGCTACCGCAGTAGTTAGTTAATGGATGGATCTGTGTTTGGAAGCTTTTGCATTGGGCCAATACAGCAGTTGATGGTAGGCCATCATAAAATTGCCAGACTAAAAAACAGAGAAGCGGTAAAAGCAAAAAAGATGAAGCTATTTAAATGTTTATTTCACAAACTATAAATGCTAGACTCCAAAAACGCTGCTGACCAAAAGCAATGCAATTTTCTTATTTTCAATGTATCAAGCTGTACCCAGCTAGTGTATTGTAGTTTATATTTATTCTCCTTTATGTTAGTATTTTACCACAGAAAAGCATAAAGTTAAAAATATCTCCCATCACCATCTCAGTACTTTATGTTAATGCTTTCTTAACATAGCTTGTCAGATATGATACCTTGCTGTTGAAAGGGTGTGATGCTTCACAGAAACAAAAAAGATGCATGCTTGTGATTCAGTTTTGTAAACCTCAATTTGTGTATGTGTGTGTGTGTGTCTATGTGCCAGTTTCTCCTCCTGACTGAAGGAGAAAAACAGCCAGGGAGAGTCTATCAGCATGGCACCCTGCTCCAGAACATTCTTGATGAAGCAAAGGTTGTCTTCATTAGGTGCATTAATATTCATGACGAATGGTAATTTTGACACAGAAAAGGTCTCAGTAACCTTTTCTCATGCATTTTTTCCCTTCTCAAGGAAATTACAGTCCGGCAATGACTTAATTAATGCTTGGTTTCCTTGCCAAGTTGTTTGAGGGCCTGTCACTTTGAGGTTGGGGTATCTGTCTCACTTCGACAGCGATTGAGAGAGAGAGAGAGAGAGAGAGAGAGAGAAAGGAAAATGGGATTTCAGAGAGATACAGGAGAGGATCAGCTGCTTTTTTACTGGTGAAATCTTCACTGTAGTTGCTTTCATATATGCTCCACCTCTTCTTCGTCTGTCTCTCTGCTCCATACTATCCACCCCCTCTGTTTCTCTACTTGCTTTACTCACAGCATTATGGTGTGTTGGTATATGGAGGATGTCACCCTCAAGGCCTTGCAGGCTTCACATTTCAGCCAGGAGATCATGAGATGTGACAGGAAGTGACTTTTCACTTTCTTCTCTTTATCATCTCAGGGGTCGTCTTTGTGCAGCATCAGTGCCACGCTCTGCAGTCCGACGTGCCTCTACAAAGCAAGAGGCACTGCAAGAAATACAAACAACTTAAACATCTCTAAAGGAGTTCTGAAGCATGCCAGTGCAGCTACCGCCTGAAATTCCACTACTCACCATCTTGTTTCTGTTAAGCTTATAATGATCTTTGTAATAATCAAAGCTAACAAAATTCCACTGTTTTTACGTATAAACTGTAAAGAGAAGTTCAAACAGAACCAAGACTAGAAGAAATGTTAACGTTTCTGGCAGTAGCTCATTAAGATCATCTTGGTAAACACCTGTGTCTGTCACTCCCTGACAGAGCTTTTTCCATGAGAAAAGCAGCTGGAAATACAAAGCAGAAGGTAGACCTGAAACATACAGTCACTGTTCAAAAACTATGAATCATATTAAAGCAGTTCTGAACGGTAAGTGGTGAAAACATCACACATCTCTTCTTTTCTCATGTTGGGGCGGCTGTGGCAGAGTGGTTATGGGAGTCGACCTGGAACCAGTAGGTCGCCGGTTTGATCCCCCGTCCAGCTGTCTCAGGTGTTGAGTCCTTGAGCAAGATACTTCGCCCCCAAAGCCTCTGATGTGTCCCATCAGTGTATAAATGTGATTGGCACTGATTATTCTCTATACATGATTGTACATGTTAGCTTTGTAGAGATCTAATAAAGTGCTGTGTGTAAATAAGAACACAAATTATAGTGTGAAGAGCTTTGAGTGTCCTGGTTGGATAGAAAGGTTCTATATAAGTACAATTCCTTTACCATTTTGTCTACAGTGTTCTATGTACACAGGAGAAATAACTAATTAAAAAAATACTTTTAGGATCCTCATTAGTCTCTACCATAGTAGAGACTATTCTTCCTGGGGTCTATAAATGTTACAATAAAATTATTTATAAACATTACAAATAATAATAAAAAAGGAAGACATAATGGTATTTCAAACAATTAAGCACAAAATTCAAATCGACTGCTAAATGACTTACAAACATTACAAAAAAAACAACATAACATACCACACACAAAAAATACATAATAATTTAGAAGGGAAAAGTTATGTAGATATATGATATGAATGAGAATGAGTGAATGAGAGTTTGGATATGAGCACTCTGCACTTCAGGAAGATTTGAAAACATTTTTTTTAGTAATTTACAGTTGAAACCAGAAGTTTATATACACTATATAAAAAGACAAATGCACTTTTTCACACTGACGTGAAATCAGAATAAACTTTTCCTTCTTTAGGTCAGTTAAAAATAGCAAAATGTTTTTTATTTGCTAAATGCCAGAATAATGAGAGAGATTTTTTTTTTACTTTCTTTAAAGTCAAAATTTTTAACCCAAATCATTAGTATTTGGCACCATTGGCCTTAAACTGTATGATTGGATCTCCTTCCACAAGCTTCTCACAATAGTTGGTAGGATTTTGTCCCGTTCTTCCTGACAGAGCTGGTGGAACTGAGACATGTTTGTAGGCTGTCTTGCATGACTTTTCAGCTTTGACCATAAATTTTCTATAGGATTGAGATCAGGGCTTTGTGATGGCCACTCCAAAACACTGACTTTGTTCTCCTTGAGCCACTTTGTAACCAGTGTGGCAGTATATAATTTTATACAGAGATATTTGTAAAACCCAAATTCAGAACTAGTCTGAAGGAACGGTGTACTTTAATTCAAGGAATAAAACTATG
>JAUBOC010000050.1:14890941-14911528 GCA_032275365.1 Anablepsoides cearensis | reverse complement strand
ACACACACACACACACACACACACACACACACACACACACACACACACACACACACACACACACACACACATCTGTTAGCAATAAAACAAGCCTGTACATATTTATGAGACTGAAAACTTGAAGATGCTTGGACACAAAAATATATATATTTTTTTGTTTTCTTTAGTAGATGAATAATTACAAGCGCAGCAATAGAAGCAAACATATTTGGTGATATATTTCAGTGTATTGATTAACATGTGGTGTGTAACATCTTCATGGGTGGCTAACAGAGGCTGTCTGTGAATCAATCACTCAACAGATCAACATACAGATCTCATTATCCCTCCTGTCCATTCCTCTGAGCTCTCAGCAGCCTCGCGGCAGAACAGGACAGTGCAGCAGGCGGCTTGAAGGGAGGTTCAGGTGTGTGCATAAAGCATTCCCCACCTCTCTGCCCTCCCCGCCCTCCTTTGCTTCCCTCCCTCTGTTGCCGTGCCGAGGAGGGCAGTAATTACTCTGGTGTCAGCGATGCTGGGTGGAACTCCTCCCCCCCCCCGGCAAGGGGCGGCGGGCATCCATAACCCATCGTCCTGCCACGGGGTAAACGCCGGGCCATCCATCACGCACCCACTTGACAAATACCTTCCATAATAGAAGTTTATTTTTATGGGAGTCTGAATCAAGGACTTTCCCATGCATACAAAAACATGTCAGAATTATTTATGGCTTGTGCTGAGACGCACAATATGTCATATCAAAGTCCCATCTCGCTTGCCGGCACTGTTGAAAGCTGCCGGCGCTCGGCCTGTCGATATCTCCGCCAGCTATCAATAATGTGGAACACCGCCACGATAAGCCTCAGGATTCGGAGGTCATACTTGTCACACACACACATTCATGCAGGCACCACTCAGATCCACGCTAAAGAAACCTTACAAATGGTGACAAATTAAAAAAATGTGTTTTTTAAAGTGCATTTAAACCAATGAAAGACAGAGACACACGCAGAGACTAAGAGGAAAATGTTAACGAAGGCGGTTTAGATGAGAACACAGGTTCATACATATGCCGACACTCCCCTGTGTAATGTACTTAGCTGTAAAAACAAATATGTTTTTGCACACGCACATAAAAACAGCACAACAGCAGAGACATACCTGCTCCTGCACAAATCAAGTGTTTTTCTCCTACCTTTCGTTCCTCTTTCAGGAATAAAACGTACAAAAAAAAAAAGGATGTCCTGCTGTTTGTCAGTCAAAACACCTGCCAAGGTCAGACCGAAACACAGCAGTCAGAAGAAGATGAAACACAACTAGTCTATCTGCACGGGTACCTTCATGTATGATAAAATAATCCGTGACAGTGTGAGGGAAAAAAAAAAAAACACAACAACTTAGAGGAAATCTCTACACTTCAGCCAGCAAATCTGAGAGCTGTCAGTCAACGTGAGTGGCAACCCACTCGTGCCCACAGAAACGGCAGTAAATTGGGTTTTCTGATAAGGCCTCTGCATCACCGACACAAGATTGTAGAAAAAAAAAGAAAGGCAAGAAAAAAAAGAGCTGGTTTCTCCGTAGGCCACTTGAGTGCTGTCAGTCATGGTGATTGGCAGCCTCACGTCTCGCCAGTGGAAAAAAAAGCAAAGAAGGGGGGAAAAATAGATTAACGTATAGAGAAATGAGGAGAGGGACAGAATTAAGCCTGGCTGGGGAAAAATGAATAAATATGATAAATACGATAATTGAAATGATGAGATTTTTGGTACTTGCTGCTGGATTCTGCATTTGCCCAAAGGGATTAGTTTGTCATTCACTGTCATTTTCAGCCTTCTTGTCCTCTATAGCAACTCAAAGAAGAAACCTATTAATTAATGGCCTAGCATTCCTAAAGGAATGCATATCACCCGCCACCTTTCATGTCAAAGTTTAAACTAAGATATTTTATTCAGAAATGACTGGCTTACAGCTGTTTTCATCAATAAAATCATGAACATTTTTAAGAGATCTTTTAGAGCTTGGATTATGTGTTGTGAATGACTCTCAGCTACTCCTCCAAATCCTAATCAATCAATCTTGGAAAATCGATTAATAGGGACTGAGATAGATTTTTTCCCCAGGACGTCTTGTGCACGATGAAGCTGAGGTGTGTTTCTGCATTTTGTGTCACACCTGGCTTGCCGTTTGTTTACATCCGGTTGACATTCAGCGCTAACATTAGCTTCTGACAGGAAGGTGTCTAGGGCAAAACAAAAGAAACTAAAGAACCACTAATATTACCAGTGAGACCATGATGACTTTTGTTTGCAATAATTTACGCTTGTACACGATAGCAGAAAACGAAGCTTCAAGCGTCTCAATTCAGGTGCTCGAACCAAACTGCTGTATGTAAACATCTGACTGAAACTGTTCTCCTCGACATGTATACATATATGAAAGACGATGTTCTAACAGAATCGTTTAGTTTTACCAATATTATTATTTTTAAACTTTAAGAAACAGCGTGGTGAAATTCACAGCGATAAAATGTTTGAGCTGTATCATTTTTTCTTTTTTGTTTAAATATCTTTTATTGAACATAACAGAAGGTAACAGAAACATTACGAATAATTTTCAAATGCTCAGAGTGGGCAGAGGTATAAACTTATATTAGCCCACCCGTTCTCCTGCAACCTTATTCCATCTCTTCCAATTTCTTTAAGAAAATTACTCCTAATTTCTTAAAAATTAATGTATCCAACAACACATTCACTTTTTAATTTAAAATCTTTGAAACTTGAGACCGTTTTGTTTCAAGATCTAACAGTTTAATTTATAGGTTTGTCCTTAAAACCTGTTGTTTATGATGAAGAGAAATAATAAATTTAATTTGTATTTTGCAACACAGTTGAATCATTGTCATTATTTAAGAGCAGATCAAATTGAATTGAATCAAATCAAACCATGATAAATCGATTCAGAACCTTATGAATCAAAATTGAATCGATTTAGAGAATTGGCCACGATACCCAGCCCTAATTTTAAATTTAATTAGCTGCAGATGTACATCAAATAAGCAGTTTTTGAGAGTTTTATTAAAATCTACACACAGTGGGTCAATTATTGCCTGTGCAAAAATCTTAGGAAGCAGACAGTGAAAACGGCAGTCTGCAAAAATCTGAAGCAAAAAGCAAAAGGAGGAAGAAAAACAGCAGTGGTAGCAGCGGGAGGAACTTTGTCCTGTGAAGACAGAAGATATATGGCTCGGGGGAGATAGTAGCAACAGTAAATGATTACCTTTTTACAAACTAGGCCTTTGTAATAAAATGCATAGGGGGGAGTATTATCAATTCAGCCGCCCGGTAAAGATAGCATTTCTGAAGCCCCGGCAAGCCTGATCACTATCTCTGAGAAGAACCCAAATCTGTATTCCTCTCTACATGTCCAGGAGGGAGCGGGGTCTCAGACCTGCTCCTGTGTGTATTTCTGCAAGTGTGTGTTTTCTGCTGAGAGAGACATCCGTTAGCACCTCTCATGCCTGCAGGCCCAGCTGTGACAGAACCAAGATCTATTTTCTTGTGCACCTCACAAACAGAAAAATCAGAAGTGCATGTGCATGCACAATCACACACACACACAAACACGTAAAAATCTTGTATATCTACAAACATTTACGCTTAGTCCTTGGGGCAAAGAATATAGGATTGGAGATGAAGTTGTATGTGAAATGGTGCGTGTCTGCATGCGTGCCAAGCTGAGAATCTCTCTTAGATGGCTGATTTTGGAGGAAAAACGTTGACAGATGACACACACACACACAGTCTCAAAGAAAGACTATTTTCAAACAAACACACTTGTCTGATAGCAGTCAAACAGAGTGGAGACAACTGACAGAGCAGCAAACAGACAGAGAGACAGATAGCTTGGCAGAGCTTGGCTGCTGGCCCGGGCTCACATCACTCACTCTCCTCCAACACACAAACAACATCACTAAAACGCTAAGATGTCATAGTGTGCAGAAACCGCCAGACAAGAGCAGAAAGAGAAGATTGAGGGGGTCAAAAATGAGCAGATAGTTGTAAAGAGATACCAGCGTAGCCTGGGGGGTTATTGCATGCTGCTGAAATGTGGGATGTTTGTATGAAACAGGGTGACTGATGATATGACATCAGTGTGTGTATGCAGCTCTGCTTTTAAACACATCATGCACACAGCAACCCTGTGGAACCTTGTGGGTATAAGTATTCACTGGATTTAAAGGAGAAAATAACAGCGTCAATCACACACTGTAGTCAGAGCTACACAGGAAGTGTTCAGACAGATACTGAAAGGGCCAATCTACAGGCTGGGATCTAAACTATATTAAGAAATTACTCCGAAATCACTAACTTATGCTGTTCTTTGTTGATCGTAACAAAGTTTAGCATTACCAAAAAAAATGCAAAGCAAAATTTTAAAGTAAAATTTAAAAACATCTGAAAAATTTTTAGTCTGGGCCTATTTTTGTAACTGGCTCAAAGTTAATAAACTTGTAACCATTAAGAGATTTAAATGAAGGTATATGCATTAAAGTGAATGAAAGTAAACCAAACATTACCTGATGAAATAAAGATTAAAAAAGTAAATTAATTCTTCAACCTTGGCCGTATATGAAGAAGAATTCCAAAAAAAAAAAAAAAACAGCCCGTCTAATTCACGAGTGATGGTCGGATGGAGCAAGAGATGAATAAACAGAACAGGCCTCATGTTCAGTAATGTTGCTTCAGTCGGTCATGGTTAAGAAAGAGCAGAGTTGAAAGACAAAGTTCTTTATTTACTGGTCTGTCTATAGCCATGTTTCCATCCAATTTTAATTCGAATTTTGAGCGAATTTGAATAATTTCGCAAAAAGAAAAAAAATGAAAAAATGCGAATCAGACGTGTTTCCATCAACTGGCTTGAAGCAAATCAGTTATGTCAGACGCATGTACGTAGTAAACAGGAAGTAATAGTCGCTAAATTTGCAGGGTCCACACATCTAAGGAGAAAAGTTATCAGGAACGTGTTGCTATTATCGGGAAAGTTGTAAATATTCTGACATTTCAACTAGTTTTGGTGATGTTACTGCTGTCTGGAGACGTAGAAAACTAAATTTAATTCTCGTCACATTACTGGAATAACTGAGAAGACGCAAACAGCGGGAGGAGGGTCCTGCTGCCAGTCGAAACTGGAACCGGTACCGAGGAACAGCTGATCAGCTACGTGAGGTAAATTTTCGCTACGTCACAAATTATTCGGCTTAAGTGTTTCCATCTCTCCTTTTGCGCATTAACTCTTTTTCGAGAAACCCTAAAACCACCTCAAGCGAGCGTATCAACTTTTATGCGAATCAGAGGAAGTTTTTTTCGAATCAAGCCGTTTCCATTCAATCATTTTCTGATGCAATACTTCAAAATGCGCATCAAGAAACGTTGATGGAAACACGACTCATGTTCCAACCCTCACTTATGGTCTTGAGGTACAGATCATGACAGGGACAATGAAATCCCACACAGGCTGCTAAAATAACCCTCCTTCGTAAGGTGCCTGGGCTGTGTGATCCAGAGGGAGCTTGCAGTCACTGCTCCTCTGCGTTGAAAGGTAGGTGTTGAGGTGGTCCAGGCATCTGACTGAATGTCTCCTGGACACCTTCCTTTGAAAGTTTTCTGTGAACGCCTCTCTGGGAAAAGAGCCAGGGGCAGACCCAGAACTTGATAGAGGAATTACACAGTATTTCTCCTCTCTGGTCTGGGAACATCTCGGGATCTCCCAGGAGGAGCTGAAAAGTATAACCATGGAAAGACATGTCGAGGTTTTCTTCTGAGACCAACTGTCTCAGCAACACGACAATGAATAAGTGGTAGAAGATGGAGAGAAACAAGTTTAACAAGACACGTTGTAATGATTTTTTTTGTATTAATTAGTATGGGGAATGTTTCTTCTTTTGTAAAAATAAAACAAAATTGCAAATCAAACTAAAGTGTTATTGAGTTTAAATAGCATTTAATGTAAAGTTCATTGCAACAGTGATCTGAAGAGACCTTAAATTGAGTGAGAATGTCTACGACTTTGATGAACGCGATCTCATTTGAGAAGACTCTGTCTACTGGAGTGTATAATATTGAGTTTTATTCCTGCCATAAAGATTACAAGGAAACCCTAAGTATCATGACATTCCTCTCAGAGAGAGAAAGATGATTATCTGGCTTCTTTATTTTCATTCTTAAGTAAAAAAAATCAGCTGCTCAAACGGTTGTCAAATTCTAGGTCTTAAAAAGTTAAACTTTAGATTTAAAAAATACCTATTCGAAAAGTTATTTTCTATATTTTAATAACAACATAAACTCTAAAAGGATCAAAATTTGCACAGTTCTTTTAATCAGTGTTCTTAGAACACCAATATTAAGGTATGAAATGGGGTTAAAGAAAATTTCTGTAAAGAACAAAATGTGGTTAATTTTGATAAAAGCTAAGTTTATTCAAATGGAAAGTAATAAACAAACAAACAAAAGGCTTTGGCACCTGTAGAAAAGGCTCCAAAGTCAGTGGTTTATAGTGGTCAGTTGTAGTTTAAATGCCTTTTATTACTGTTCATTTTTGTTCATGTAAGTATTAATCTTGTCATCTTATTGGTTGTGTGATGAAAACATCACGGAAAAGCGTGTTATTCTGATGCTGGGCTGCAGAGGGGCAGAGCTCGTGCTACAGTATATTCATGTGTGCGTGAATGAAAAGTGAGTAAGATAATTACATCACCTGTGTCAAAGTTATATGTTAACATGACTGTGTGAAACAAATGTCTGTTGATGAGGACAATATTTTGGAGTTAAATTCCTTTTTTGTGTTACGGATTGTGTCAACTCCTAGCTAACCTGCTCCAGCTATTTGATCAAACGTGTCATATTTTTTATTAAATTAGGTTTTTATGTTTACTGCTAGGTTTGGTTACAGTGTAGAGAATGTTACTGCTGCACAGTAAAAAACAGAAACACAACAAGACTTAAAAATTATTATTTTGCCACTTCAGTCTTCTGATATTTGGCTTTTCACACTAATTTTGTAAGAATGCCTGTTGTAGTTTTAAATTAGATTTAAATTAATTAGAATTTAAATTAATTAAATTTATATTGAGTCAAACTAAGTTCAAGCTTCAGATTTAAAATCCCTTTCAACTTAAATTTGAACACATTTACAATTATTTCCTGCAGGTCTGATTTTTTAATTACACTGTGTCACACTTGGCCAAAAAAAATATATATATGCATTTTTTTAACTAAAGCAAATAAAAAATATGTACAGTCATAGTAATTATAGTTTTCTGCTTATCCATTAACACAACCACCCAAAAACTTCATAAATCTGATATTACTTCACTTAGTTTGACTAATTCATAAAACACAGTTGTGCTAAAGAAACAAAAGGTAATTATTTCTCTTTACACCCTTCTCGATTTCTTCGCGTTTTTCCCACAGGTGTCAGAAGAAATTTCATGGCCTGTGCATATGTGTGAATATGCCACACCCGTTTTTAGTGCTAATTTACCCTTTTAGGTTTAATCTCCCTGTGAGTGGCTTTTCTCGCCTTTTTAATTAGGCTATGGGGAGTCAACACCAACGTTAGATGCACAAAGACACCGAGATGCACGAGCAGCATAATTCCGACTACCTTTTACACCCTCATCCACTTAAACGTTCCAGACTTCTGACACAGTCCTCAGCAGGCCTCTGTGGGCCTCTTTCACAATCTGGCTCCTCTCAGCTGCTCTGACAGGTCAGGCAAACAGGAGGAAGGAAAAAAAGAAGATTAACGTATTGAAAGGTGTTCCACATTGGTAGATATGTTGATTTCTGACCCCCCCACCCCCCATTTCTAATGGATTTGACAAGTCTAAGCACCAGTAAGCAATAGTAGGTTTTGGCCAAACCAAGTGCAATGTCACTTTTATTTTGTTTCTCCTGAGTATAAATAAATAATATTTAATACAAAAAATGTGCCCACAAATTTTTGAAGCATACCTTTCTTTTAAATTTGTTCAAGCAGTTTTCACACTTAAAAAAAAAACTCTTACTTAGCTCTGCACACATGGCCTAAAACCAAGCAGAATGCGTTTTGAAGAGTAGCATACTAGAGTGTTTAAACAAAGATCTTTTGCTTTCTGGTTTCCCTTTTTCTCAGTTTTTTTGCCCTAGTCTACATTTACTAGTGCATCTACTGAAACGGCACTTGTAGCAATGACAACATGAGATCAAAACTCCATACTCCTCTTTTCTCCTCCCTCAGTTTCTTCAACAAACAAACTGCAGATTCTCCAAAACAAAACGGCGCACTAAAAGTGGAACTACAACAACAGCAGTAGTGATGGTGGCTTGTTATGGTGGAAATAAGAGGGCACTTAATTGGAGTCTGATAGTCTAATGGGCAACCTGTCTGATTACCAACTCTGCACATTGGCTTAAATTAGCCCACTGATGAGAAGCCAGGGGATTCAATTATGTTGGGGAAGAAATAAGGGTCCCTAATAGGCCACTGTATCAGGAAACATGGGACTGGGCAGGGCTAAAGTGCTGCTAATTGGTTGTTTAGTTGGGGAAAAGTTGAGCTTGTAGCTAATTAGAGACGCTGACACATTTGGAGAGCCACCAAAACAGATCGCATGGATGAGGGAGAGGCAAAGAAGGAGCACGAGGGTCCCTGGCACAGCAAAAAAAGGGGGCAAAGGTCGTGCTGGAGATCTCAGAAGTGCACTTCAGCCAACGAGAGTGCAGATCAGGGGGAAACATGTTGGTGCTGTGGAGTACTGTTGCCTCGGAAAAGGCCACAACAGGGCACGGTAGGGTGAAAGTGAAAATTTGAGGTCTGCTCTCACCTCTATATCTGCTTAAATAACTATTTTTACTTTTCTTTTTATGCATTTTGGACTCATATTTTTCATTAATAACTATTTCCATCTGTGTTTCTCTCTTTTCTTGCGTGGATTAGCGGTTTGCCACAGCTGGGTGTGTACAGGGTGTCTGGTTGGAGGAAAGAGAACTGAATTATGGATGAGGCTTTATAGCAGCTGGCGGCTTGTCTGGCCCTATATTCACCATCCCATACAGGAGGAGATGTCCTGCCTGTGAGCATTCCTACCTCGTGTCACTCACACAATACACTGCATGTACACGTTACTCAGAAAAAAGACCCAAAACTTCCAAACACATTCACAGCAGATATTTCTTGTTTTAATAGTTGTAAATCCCTTTAGAATATCTAAAAACAAAGAGTTTATGTAAGCGATTATTCAATTCACAAGGGAATTGGTGCAGTGAATCAAAACAAAACTGGTACCACGGCATTCAAGGAAAAGAGAGTTTCTCATTAGCTGCTGAAACCAGCTCAAGATAGAAAAAAAAGTAATATTAAAGTAAATTCAAAACGTATTTTTAGAGGGTAAAAAGCAGCTGGACTGTGGTTATTATCTTCCACTTGAACACCCAAACTTCCTATCCTCTAAATGTCATGATCAGAACGTAGAGCTTGTTAAAAACAGATTTGAGTTCTTGCCCTGTTCGGATGTGCCCTACATAAGCCATCTGCAACGTTTCAGAACACTGCAGCATAAGCACAAACATAACCTAACTGTGTCACCGCAACACCAGGGAGCGTGCATCATGTGCCATCAATCTGCCGCAGCTCCTCCAGAGGCGACGCCGGTTGTCCAGAGGCACGGGCAGAGACAGAGTTCTGACCCAGTCTGACAGAGACGCTGCTCGACTCGTCATCATTTATCGCACGGAAACAAATTTGTCTGAGATGACCTGAAGGTGACAAAAACACAATGTAGATGTGGCTTTGTGTTTTCAAACCTACAGCCTCTTACACCGACTGCCTGTCAGTCAAGACTCAACAGCCATTAAATGTCTGAGAGGAGAGCCTTGGACTGACACCAGGAAGGTGGAAAAGCAGGAGAAGACACTGAAACAAAAGAGCGCTTGTTGTGGCTGATGTGTGATAAATGCAGCCAGTTGGGAGAGTTTTCATGCTCACTGGAGCAGGTCATTACGCAGGAAATGCTGCTCGTTCGTCCCAGATCGGCCCTGGATTGTTTTTCTGAGATGCATACAATTGACGTGTGTGTTTTCCTTTATCAGCTAACCCCAAAAAGACTCAGATCTGCTGCAGAATGTCTCCTGGGGGACAAACATAAAGCATCTGTTTCTCAGCTCTCGTATCTTAAATGTAGGGAATGAAATAAGGAAAAATTTGGAAACAACTTGATTTGTTCATACTTGACCAGATTTAAACGTCTAAAAATTAATTCCTAACTTTTTTATACTTTTAGAGTCTAAACTGGACTTTTTTCCCCCACAATACAAACTTTTTGTCCTTTTTGATGCCCAACTAATTTTTCAATGATTAGCTGTTAACAAAATAAAAGTAAGTTGTTGCTGCTGTAACAACATCAGCACACGTAGCTCTTCAGATTTTTACATAAATCTGAATAGATTATAGTTTTTCATTATTGTCCTTCACGCAAAAGCAACATAAGGAAGGTGACATGGAGACACAAGTTTATTACCAGTGCTGATGACTTGAAGTCCTATCAGTGTTCTTTTTTTTTAACGTTGCATTGTGTGTCCCCCATTCTCCTCCTCAACACACACACACATATAACACATTGTTATTAGAAGCAGATGTTGATTTTATTGCCGGTATCTGTGGCTTCTTTCACAACGTCAACATGGTGTCATATGCTTTCCGGAGAGCAGGACACATTTGCATGACGTACACACCTGTCCTCCGCAATCCAACGCGCCGCTGTAACACAATCTGCAAGTAAAACTCACAGGAGGAATGTTTCATTACATGATGAACAGAAGGTGAATGCAGGGAGGGGTGGGTGGGGAGGCACAGAGATGCATAACTTAAGTAAAAGCCATCAGAAGCCATATTTGTTTACAGATTTGTTTAATAAAGGAAAACCTATAAGCCAACAAATGAATTTGCCTGTGGTTATAACTGTGTATTAAGATCATCACTTACAAGCTAGGCCTCCTCTGGCCCTCTGCACTGGCAATTCATCACACATTAATATGGGAAATAGAATCTGCATAAAGCAGCAACAATGCCTTGAAGAAGTAAAATTTTTTTGTTTTACTGTTTTAAGCATTAAAACCAGATTCTCTGAAGCTGTTAACTAATTACAGTGCCTTTGAGGTATACGTTTATAACCTGGTTGTAAATTAAAAAAATGCTTCACAGTTAAAAATAGTGCAGACGGAGCTAATGGCGACGGCTCACCTGCTTATGTTTCAGGGTTTCGTTGCCAAATTTGACATTAAAGCCCAGCAAACCCAGATGACCCCTGTGGAAGAAGCAGCGACGTAAAGAGGCCTAACAGCAGTGTTTCATCTACAGCAAAGTTTCAATCCCAGCCTTGTTTTGCAAGTTTACAAAGCCCTGATGTACCTGTAGCACTAGTTATGCTCCAGCTCTATCTGTGGTGAGATCAGCGCATCTCTCTGCATATCGCGCATAGATCACAATTGTCATTACCGTTTTATTAAAACTTGTCTCATCAGCAAGATTTTCCCCTCACGTACCTAACCTCCTTTCTTTCTTCTCCTTTCTGCACCCTCGTTTTCTAATCATCATTCCCCTCCATCACTTGCTGGATCTAATTCCCTCTTTTCCTTCACTTGCAAAGGACCTCTGCTTTCATCCTTGAGAAAGGCTTTAATTCGAAGTGCGACGCTGAATAAAGAAAGGAAGGGGGAGCGAGAGTGAGGAGAGGGGAGAAAGTGATATGGAGAGACAGAACAGCGGCCGAGACGTTCGAATGTCAATCAATCGGGTGTGAGGGGCTACAAGGGCCCATGACTGGGTGCGTTTGATCTATGTCTTTCAAAGGGAGAACTGCGGGAAAGGCCATCACAGACAATTTGCCTCTTGCTGATGGCCCTGGTGCCACTCTGACAGAGCGCAATCACAAGCAGGTTAATTCAACATCTACCTTCTTAATCTTTTTTCCCCGTCTCTTCCTTTTGTTCTTGTTCTGTCGACTTAGATGAAGAACTGCTTTTGCTGCTACAACCTCTGTCACACTTTTTCTCCCCTTTTTTTGGGGAGACAAAGTATGGTTCAGAAGTGTAGCTCTACACGTCTTCTCAACTCACCTCCAGGTAAACCGCTTCAGTTTAAGACAGATTGAGAGACATTTATTTGCATGTTTCTATACGATATATTCATCAATTATTTTAAATAATCTGCAGCAAAAGAAAAAAAAAACATAGAAGCTGTGTTTGAGATGACTTCTCTTGATGCCAGTGATTGGTCCATGTCTGTAATGTGGTGTGAGCTGAATATTTATCAGACATCCTGAAAATATGTGGATGATTTGACTGAAAGAGGAGGATGTGCTTCACTTTCTGTGGCCTGAATCAGTGAGGAGAAACAATTATGTTCTTTTTTTACTGGTTTAGGAGTTAAACTTGGAGAAGGGCAAAAAGATATACTATCTGCTTTACTGAAGGTCAGTCATGTGTGAGGACAAATAAAAGTGAGGGGAATCATGGGGGTGAAATAGTCAATATGAAGCTAAAAATGTACAATGGTTAAAGGTGAGAGGGTGCAGAAAATTTAGAAGGTGGTGTTTGAAAAAAAAACTACTTGAAGTGAAAAAGGTCAAGCTGGGAGGTTAAGAGGTGTAAGTAAAGAGATCCTGAAATCTGACAAAAGTAAAATACACCAAGTAAAGGCCAAATTCACAAATTTAAAACACAACTTTTCAGAGACGGAACAAGGACACAACCTTTACTTATTCAGATTTAGAAGGGAAAAAAAAAACATGACCAGAAAGTAACTGTGCTCCAGTGATGTTCTCCTCTGGACTTTCCATGGTGCTCCCCTCTAGTTCCACTGTCTTTATGTAAGGTCAGAGGGATAACAGGATAAAGGCTGTCCTCACTGTTCCTCTGAAGGACAGCCACTCTATCAATTGGATTTGGAGGTCCTCAAGGACAAAAGATGAACACTGGGATACAAAGGAACCCAATAGAAGAAGGAAGCCATTTCATCTGTCTCTGTGGCCTGAGTGATTGGCAGGAACGACCAGACCAGCAATCTTTGAGCACTGCTTCTTTGTGGCCAGATGGCCTTCAACATCACTGAACACAAAAACTTCATCCAACAAGAAAAATGCACTTTAGAAAGTCTGGACAGTGGCACCGCAATGGAACAATAGAAGCTTAAAGTATCAAAACCTTGAAATGCAATGATTACTACTAGTACTACAACTACTACTACTACTACTACTACAACTACTACTATGATGACTAAAATATTAATGAACAGGAAATGTAATTTGTACAGCACTCATCTTAGCTATTTCAGAAAATGGTTTTGAAGAAAGAACAAGCTGGGTCAGAAAATACAAAAAAAAACCTTCCATACATAAAAATGTTAAGAATATGTTTCTGAGTACAGTACCCAGCTAACAAAGAACGTTCTGAGAACGTTTCATTTTGGTTACCTTAAAACATTTGCCTAACGTTATGGTGTGGAGTTTTTGCTTGGTTCTCAGGTGCGAACGTTAGGCTAGAACATTCTTTGAACTTTCCTTAATGGTATTATTTCCCTGCAGTCTTTTAAAACAAAATGTCTAATTTCACTGTAGTGACAGTAGGTAAAGAACTGAGGTAAAAGACTGCAGGAAAATAACAACATTAAGGAATGTTCTAGCCTAATGTTCGCACCTAACGTTAGGAGAACCAAGCAAAAACACACCATAACGTTAGACTCATTGACTGTATAACAGTAAAACTGTGAAACTGTATTTAGACCTTTTTTTCCTATTATGACCTCAACTGAACACAAGGATGATGAGTCTCAAACTAACAAAGAACGTTCTGGTTACCTTATAATGTTTACCTAACAGATATTTAGGGTTTTAATAAGGTAAGGTAAGGTCAATTTTATTTTTATAGCATATTTCAGCAGCATGGTGATACAATGTGCAAATAGTGATAAGTAAATTTAAAAATATGATGTGTTTATGTCTTTTTGTCCTCGTAATGAGTCCAGCTGAAGACTGTCCGAGCAACAGTGGACTCTGACGGACACCTGACTACTGTTCACAGGTCAAGAGTTGAAAGAAATGATCTGGGTCTAAGGAACATCTACTTTCTTTGACATCAATTTTCTTACAGAACTCAACCTACTATCTGGTCTTACTTTTTTTTTATATAAAATCAAAGATATGAAGTCCTAAATGTAGAATTAATTTTTACAACATAACCAGAGCAGATTTTGAGACTAGACAGTTGCATTTAAATACACTGAACATGTATATTTTACTTAATTCATTGTATAAAATATATTCAACATAACAGAGTTTTTCATTTTGAAGCAATTATTTATTTACATTTCAAATAAAAATGTTTGGAAAAAAGATACTCATTGTAGTTAAATCAAACACGAGCATATTTAATTTCAATCCAATAGAATATTGAGTGAAATGAAATGAATGTAATCAGGTCAATTTCAAAATTTTAAATGAAAAGCACGTCCTGAAAAATTGTGCAATGTGTGCAAATTGCCAATTTTTCACTGGGCTTGTGAGAAAAACCCTTGTATGGAGGTATAATAAAATATGAAATGAGCTATAACCAAAACAAATAAATAAATAAATCAATGCTACCCGACACTGAGGATGACAGGAGAGAGTTAGATAGGGAGTGGAGTGTTTTTCCAAGCAGCTTGTAAAAAACAGTTTTTCATTGAGTAAAATAACAACAAATCAGATGAGCTAAAGTTTTCCTGACAGTGGATTATTAGAAGGATTTTTCTAATCACATTTGGCGAGGTTTGCTTGAAGAAGAATCCCATGACAGCAGAAAGCACAGAAGTGAATTATGTCATTTGAGTATTTACATTTTTTGAGTTCAGGTTTTTATTGGGACAAACACTAATACTAAGAAAGTATTTACATTTAATTTATTGCATTGATTTCATTCAAATCAATGTACAGAATAATGTAGATTATTATTACTCAATTACTCACTGCTATGTTGAATTAAATACATTTTTATTTGTACTATTTACACAATAGGAAATTAATCTTTTTTATATCAACTCAATATTTTTGTTTAGGTTTTAATTAAGTCTGTTTTCTATTTAAATCTACACATATTAAATAAATCACTATTAAGGATCTCATTTGCTTAATATTTACTTAATACTTGAGTAAATAATACTTAATGCTACAATAAAAATGAGGAAACAGATTATAAGCAATATCGTTAATTACATTTCACAATGATATGATGTATTTTTTCTTAGTGTTTAGTAGATACACCTGTTGGTGTCTCCTCTACAGACCTGATATGAGTTGTTTAGAAACAAAGACAAATAAAAGTATCAAAGTTGTGTGTCGTTCATGAAGGATTGTGTACAAATTAGAAACAATGTTGTTGGTATCAGGCTCAAATAATTCCAACACAAGAGTGTTTAGAAATCTTTTAGTTACAATGTTTCTAAAGTTATAGAGATACTCTATGACATATAAAGTCGTATAAAAGGGAAGACAGTTAATCAGCTTTTTTAGTTTAGAAATCGGTTCATTTTTAGAACTCAACTGATTCCTTCACAGTGACGGTGAAACCTTACCTGCATGTAGGTAGGCAAGGTCTGGGTTCTCGATATCTGGGTGACTGTCCTTTAGGTGATTGCGAAACTCCGTGGGAGAATTCGTGGCATGGACACACTTGGGGCAGTTGTACATCTTCACGCCCTCGTGTTTCCCCGTGTGCAGAATGTGCTTCCTGATGTTCTCTGCACAGTTGGATCTGTAGGAGGCAACATGAAATCAGCTGCAGATCCAACATCTTTATGCCTCTTTGGACAAAAACTCGAGAGTTAAGAGAAAAGTGTTAAAGGCCTAACATATCTGAAGGGAATGCATATTATCTGCTGCCTTTCATGTCAGATTAATAATCTTATGTTGAGAAATGATGATTTATAGCAGTTTCAGTTCAATCTTAAAAACTAGATTTTGCGTGATTTCATGTATTATTGTATGATTTTGTGTGATTTGTTAGTATTTGGAGTGTGATTTATGTATGAGTCTCCATTACGTACCATTATGTGCTTAATATCTGTACAAATGACAAAGTAAAAGCATTTTTTTAGTTTGCTAATGTCACTCAGCTGTGGGGGCCAGCCTGAATCTAGTTGACTCTAAAATTGGTAAGTTGTACATGTACTTTATTAGAAGTATAGATGTACTTCCAAAAATAAATTACACAGAAAACACAAGATAAATATTTACCATCAACCACAAGAAGAATCTGTTGAAGTATTTTCTAATTAGGATGACAAACAAACAGAAAACTGAAACCTGGAGCTGAGTTTGGATCTGATGAAGGAGCCACGTTTGAAGAGATTCACTTGTTTGGTGACTAAAAACAAGTACACACGGCTCTGACTGGTTTCACATCAGAACAATAAAAAAGAACTGAGGCTAAGGAATGCATCTTTTAAGATCTGAGCATATTTTATCATGTTTGAGTTTGTTTGATATTTTCTCTTGTTACATGTTTTCAGTGTAGTTTGCTGGGATGCGTGTGTGATGACAGCTAGAAGATTCAGAGATCTGTCTGAGGACATCCATTATGCAGACTATACCTTGTGCAGCTGTATGAAAGGTAACGGATTATTTTGTGGTGCATGTTCCTGTGTGTGTGTGTTTTGTGTTGGTCAGATAGTGCAGGCCAAGCAGTGAGCTACTGCAGGGTATAGGATGAAACAATATCAGCTTGGAGAGTCACACACAAGCCTGTCCTGATTAATGACGCTGCCTGACCTGCTCCCCGGCTTTATCTAAACCTGCCCCCAAACATACACAAACAAACACGTTTAAGTGAATCTCTGAATGGGCAAGACCAGAATGCCTAATATACTAAATACACGCATACCAAAACCCGAGTTTGCACCAAAATAAAACAGTAAATTTCTGACAACATTGTGTTGGTTTAAATGCAGGAACATGAATCTGTGAACTCACACAAAGACATGTACTCACACACAATACATCATGCAAGTAAGCATGTTGTAGTGTGGAACACGCTCTCACACACCATCGTGTGTTGATGGATGGGGCACTCATGCTCAGTTTGGACCTGACATTCTCGGACAGTATAAAATGCAATTACTCTCCCTTATCACCTTGGCCGGTACAATAAAGCCTTGCAGTGCCATAGCTCACACCAACCAAGGAGAGAATCTGTTTTCACTTTTGCACAGACACCTCTCTCCATCACAGGTCTAAAGTCTGGCCTGGCTTTGCTGCAGCTTCACCCCCCACCACAAAAAAAGAGAAAAAAAAATGGACAAAGCAAGCCGCATGGTGTACAAGAACAAACAGATAAACACCAGCCAGAAGAGAACAAGGAGGGTTTTAAAGCTCAACACTTTGCCAAGATTCAACAACCTCAATGACTGGTGTAGGGTCATTCATGCAAATCAAAATACACTCCTGATGAAAATCTTAAGACCAGTCAAAAAATTGCAAGAATTCGCATTTTGCACTATTGGATCTTAAGAAGGTTTTTAGTAAAGCTTCACAACGTTAAAAGAAGAAATCAGTGCAAGAGACAAGACCTTTTGAGCAGAGAATTTTCTGAAAACTGCATTTACACTCAAACATGATTTTTTTTCAGCTGATCAAAAGTTTAGGACCATAGCTCAAAAAAAAAACAACAAAAAAAACAAAACAGAAATCAAAGTGTCAAAAAAAGGACTCAGTAATGAGTAGCTCCGCCATTCTTGTTGATGACTTCAAACAATCGTTTAGACATGCTTGATCCCAGTGTTTCCAGGAGGCTAGTGGGAACGTTGCTCCAAGTGTGGAAGATGGCTTCATGAAGGGCATCCACTGTCTGGAACTGATGTCCATTTTTGTAAACTTCGCTTGCCATCCATCCCCAAATGTTCTCAGTTGGGTTTAGATCCGGGTAACATGCAGGATGGTCCAAAAGAGTGATGTTATTCTCTTGGAAGAACTCCTTTGTCAGGCGGGCATTGTGAACTGCAGCATTGTCCTGTTGAAAAACCCAATCATTACCACTCAGACGAGGCCCTCAGTCATGAGGGATGCCCGCTGCAACATCTCCACATAGCCAGCTGCTGTTTGACGCCCTGCACAACCTGAAGTTCTATTGTTCCATTGAAGGAAAACGCACCCTAAATCATGATGGCGCCCCCACCACTGTGCTGTGTAGAAAACATTTTAGGTGGGATCTCCTTGTCATGCCAGTAACGTTGGAAGCCATCAGGACCATCAAGGTTAAGTTTTTTCTCATCAAAGAAGACAACTTTCTTCCACCTTTCAATGTCCCATGTTTGGTGCACCCTTGCAATTTCCAAATGGGCAATTTTGTGGTGTTGAAGAAGACATGGCCTTTGAAGACGTTTTTTGTTAAGTATAGAAATAAAAGTATTTGGACAAAACTGACCATCACACCAACAGGAACAGTGTGGCGTTAGTCCCTCTTCTGCAGGTCCAACACCTTTTGCTTCTATTGAAAGGCTTTTCACAAAATTTTGGAGTGTTTCTGCAGGAATTTGTGCATTTTGATTCTGTAGAATACTCATGAATTCAGGCACCTATCTCTGTTTCAGTTCAACCCACAGGTGTTCAGTGAGGTTGAGGTCAACCCTTTGTGTTGGCCAGTCATGTTTTTCACTGAACTCATGTTTTTATAGTCCTTGCTTTGTGTGGTGAAGCACAGTTGTGTTGGAACAGAAACGGGCCTTCCTAAAAAGTGTTGGCACAAAATTAGAAGCACAATGTTGTTTGGAATGTCTCAGAATGCTGAAATATTAAGATTGTTCATTCTTGGAGGTAAAGAACACAGTCAGAACCCTGACTGAAATACACAAATTAACAGTGCTCACCAAATACCTTTTCTCATATAGTGTGTGTATAGGCCAACAAAACATCATTTCACACTTTAGTCTTCCAAATTGAGATATTTTAGGGGTACGCTGCAAAGAAAGGATATAAGCTGTGGTAGCAATAATTGTCACAAGGGAAATTTTTGTGTTAAAATATCTAGCAGGTTCAAATAAAGAGAACTGGACTTTATTTTTTAGACATTTTACATCTCATTTGAGGAGCTTTCCTAGTTCAAAATAAAGAAGTGCTAAGTTCTTAGTTTTTAAACTAACAAAGACCATAAAACAATCAGGAGGGAGGAGAGGGAGATTGAGCTGTATGAGTTTAGCTTAAAATAAACAAAGCAGCTCACTCTAGTTTTAAAACTTAAAACTGCACTTTTCAGTTTGAATTAAGAACACAAAGTAAAACATTTTTAAAAATAGGACTATCATTCCCTGAATTTCTGAGATTCTTGTCATGCAAAACACTGTAATGTCCAGTTAACTGCATTCAATTATCAATTATCGTTAATAAATAATTATTTAGCAAAAGTAGTGACAAAAATACAGTTTGCCACAAAAATCCACAATGTCTAGTTTGTTGTGTTACTTTTGTGTTATTTTTGTAGAAAAGCGTTGTTAAAAAATGAAAGTCTGAATAATAGCAGGAACCACTTTGATTTCTTCTCAAAACTTTATTCTTGTTGCTTATTTTTTTTATTTAACCTTTATTTAACCAGATAAAAACCCATTGAGATCCAGACCTCTTTCAGGGTGACCTGGTCAAGATAGGCAGCAGCACACGCCACAATAGAAAAGATAGGAAAACACAAATTACAAAACAAACATTAAAATATATAACTGCCAACAATTTGATAATGAATAAAAATACTAATTTAAAACAGTGACTATTTAAGATTTAAAACACACGCATTGTTGACATAATATCCGTTATCATTGTTTTTTTTTTTTTTTTCTAAAAGCATTCAGTGAAACAAGCTCTGACAATTTTAGTTCAGCTTGCAAAGGGGGCAGAAAAACGAAAGCTTTCTTTCTCTTATCAGTTCGCACACGAGGAACATAGAGGGGAAAATGATCCTTGGAGCACAAGGCATAAGTGCTGTCTGTTCTCTGAATAAAAGTGCTTAAATAATTAGGAAGCAGGCCTGTTAGAGACTTTCGTTTCTGACTCCAATCAGTTTCACAGCAGTCCACAGTAGACAGGCCTCAGAATAAAAAAGGCCTTCATCGTCTCTGAAACCCAAACAAACAGCAGCCCGGATTATACCAGGCTGCTCTAAGCAGAGACTTTACAAAAGTAAAAACACTTCCTAACCTCTATAATAACGAGTTGATCTTATAATGTACGTCTCTTCCTGGTTCCACCCCTGGAGGTGTTACCTTTTACGTTAGACGTTAACGTAACCAGCTTTTGTTGATGCTAGAGAGAGAACACATAATAACACACACCAACTCTCATTCTGTTTTAAACTTAAGGCTGTAATGATCAAAAAGTATAAAATAAAAAACTGCATCAAACATTCAGTTGATCATTTACAAAATTTCCTTCATTTTAATCTTTAGTTTATGTGACTGTTTTACTAAGGACCAAACAGTGTAGATACAGTGGGGAGAACAAGTATTTGATACACTGTTGATTTTTCAGGTTTTCCCACTTGCAAAGCATGTAGAAGAC
>JAUBOC010000050.1:14854294-14874489 GCA_032275365.1 Anablepsoides cearensis | reverse complement strand
TGCATTCAGAGACCAGTTGACCAGATCCATAGTTCCTTTTCTTTCTTTACAGAAGATAGGTGAAGAATGGCTCAAAAGCAAGTTGCAAAGCAGGAAGGGGGGTGTAGGTTCGGGAGCTGAGCAGAAAGCGAGCGGCTCCTCTGAAGGGCAAGCAGAAATGCCAGCTACTATCAGCATTTCTTGGTTTGTGAAAGTCTCTCCGAACGTTTCTGAACTGATTCTAGGCTGATTCAGGTCTCAGCTCTCTTGCTGAGGTCAGAAAATAAACTTTGTTCTGACTCACAAATTTCTTCCAGTGGTGTGAATCTGTTTTGTAGAAAGATTCCTTTGTCTTCCACTTGCTGGACATTTTCATTTGTTTTGATAACAGCCTGTCTGTCGTCTTCCCCTTCTTCCCATCTTTGCTGCTGGAGAAAATACATTCTTCTGTGCTGAGGAGAAATCTCTCTGCAGTTCTGGTCATTCTACCTCATCCAAATGTCGAATAATTCTCGAGAGATGTTTTGATCTTGCACCAAGAGAGTTCCAGGCAGGTCATCTACTCAAAAATCTTCCAGTCTCATATGTATCCTGATTTTCACTCTAAGCCATCTCTCCCATTTGTGCATGTGTTGACTAATCTCTAACATCACTACCTTACGGAGAAGCTGGAAGAAACCCTTTTTGGAAAAGAAAGGAGGCATCTTGAAAGCTTGGTTGTCCTTGATCTCAGCAGTTGATGTATCAAAGTCCTATCAGGTTCTTCAACAGCAGTCAAACTTAACAATCAATGTTCCCTGCTTATTCAAGATAAATCAATCACGTCGGGGTCACCAATTTGTAAAAAAAAATGTGATCAGAATTGGAGTCTGAAAAGATTAGCAGAAAATCAGTTACTTCCCCCTTTAAAAAGGTTTATTTAAAAATCTGACTTGATTAAGACCCGGGCCAGCCTGCCAGGCCTGTAAGTTGATGCCTTGGTCTTATCAGAACAATAAAAACCCCTCTGTTGCAGCCCAGCATCTGTCCCTGGCTGCTCTAAGAGATAACTAATGATGAATCAACCCCGTTGGTCACATGTACATCTGACTTCCTGGTCACACCCCTGGAGGCTGCACCTTTTACATTAGACATTGGAACTTAAAACAAACTGTTTATGTTACAGAGTGGGACACATTGATAGAGACCTTCTCTCTCTTTCTCTGTTTAAAGTAGATGACTGCACAAAAATGTAAAATACAAGACTGGATCTTAAATACAGTTAATTAGTCAAACAATTTCCATCAGTAGAAATAATGAGAACCTTCTTCATAACAAAAAACATTGTTATCAAAATATGTATTGTCACAATGCCAAGATGTAAAGATCTCCCTAAGGCGTTTGAGAATAAAACACCATGCTAGTCTTTAGAGGACTTATTTAATTTTATTTTTCCAATGCAAGGAATTATCTGTAAATCATGCAGATTTTAAAGAACTGCTGGTTTATGCAGTAATGCCACCAGAGCAAGTTCATATCAAAAGCAATGCTAACGTAAAAACAAGCCACAGAGATTATTTTTCTTCAGTTAAAGAAAGACTGCACTAATATAATCTGACCCAAAGAGGCTAGGAAAAAGACTTTAATGTGCAAAAATAACATAAGAAGAAATGTATAGTTAGCCAATGAACATACAGAAAAAGACCAGGCATTCAGGGAATAACATTCTCGGATTGTTCACAGGACTGAAATGTTACATAAACCTTAAAGAAATTTTGAAAACTTCTCGAAGGCATTAATTCAATTTTTCATTATAGACATCATAAAAGAATGTTTTTGAAGAAAACAATAAAAAAAGGCAGTTGATATATTACTACTTCTGTTAAATAAACAGAGTGGACAATTTTAGCTATTTCTGTCTGAAATCCCAAACACATAAAAGCACAAAACACAGACATAGTGATAAATAAAGCTTGATAAACCTGCCCTGTCACTGACTGCTTGGTACTCTGGACAGCTTAGTTTGACTTCTCAGTCTCCTTATTTTATTAGTATTGCATCTTAGCTCTGTGAAGGAGACGATTTATAACCTCTAAACAGATTACGAACATGCAGATAATATTTCAGTGTGTCAGGTCAGCTGCTGGAATGTGATTGCAGTGATAGTAAAGCTGCAGCTAACTATCCAACCCAGCGCCAATTACTGACAAAGGAGTATTGGAGGTCACAGCGGTGCAAATTGTGTTAGATTTCTGAGTGCCGCTAATCAAGTCAGGTCTTGTCGCTCACTAAAATGAGGTTGTTTCAGGTTCATTCTTAATTCTCTTATGTTCATATTTGCTCACCCTTGATCTGTCAAGTTCCCTTGTTCAATCACTTTTTTCCATCTCAATCACCTTTATTCCTTCAAGTGCATTTCGTTCTGCCAAACTCACGCAGACACACACACACGCGCGCCACATAATGACACACAACCTCGCACCTCTCCAGGTGACAGCTATGTGACAGTGTGACACCACCTTGCCTGATGAGGAATGATGAGAGCTGGAAACAAATGAAAATAAAACGTCTAATTATGTCAGAGACGTCTTGACGCTACATCACTGCTAAAACACATTTAAAATAACATCCAGCAAGTCTTACGCTGACACACACACATACACACACACACACAGCAGGCGCCGGTGACGGATGGAGGGTTCTGCTGCAAGCGCTCAGTCAGGCTGTCAGGCCAGTGGCTGCTGCTGCTTCTGTCATTGACTTAAAAGGGCATCAAGGAGCCATGTGTGGGACATTACCGAGGCCGAGGGGAAACTGCTGGGCTGCAGCATAAAGACACTTTCAATGAGGCTGACTTAGGCTCCTATCGAGGGGCTATTATTCAAGACAGTATCCTCCCACCGCCCACTGAACCATCTGTCGATCCAAAGTTTTTAGCAAGTTAAAAAACACAATTCAGAGCAGTCCCACAGAGTATTTTACTGTATATACAGAGACTAAAAGGAGAAATAGAACTGGAAAGACAAGCTGCTGCAAAGAATTAGAAAGTATATTGAAAACATGCACTGATCCCAGAGCTAAAAACAGCGTTTCGTATTTCCTTGCTGGAGGAATCAGTCTTGAAAGAAAGAAAATAGATTGACTACAGATCTGATTCTGGCATCAGTTTGAAACAAACATCTGCAGTCAACTTTAAAATCAACTAAAAAAAACAACAACTTCACTGCTGATTGTGTTACAGTGATATGGCAAAACTTCCAAGATATTAAAAAAAAAAAGTTACTTTACATTTGAATTTCAAAAGTTGTGACTCAAGAAATATTTTCCTCTTTAGTAACAAGTAATCCTTCCAAAGATTAGATCAAAAGTAGGGGGCGTGAATCAATGCAAACAAAATACTGTTTCCTCCCTTTTCTAGACATTAAATAGCAGAAGAACACAGACACGCACCTCTACTTCAGTCTAGTAAAAATACTCGAGCATCAGATGGATCTGAAGGAAACACACTTCCTGACCAGCTGGATTCAAGGAAAACACACTCTGAGTCCAGATGGAGCACTCATAAGCTACACCTGTTGAAACTGGAAAATACACACTTACATCTTAATATGATCATAATATATTATCCTTCAAGTGTGGAGGAAAACAAAACAAATAAATAAATAAATCCACAACAAAGAAAAAATCTAAGAATCCAAAAAAAAAAAAAAAAAAAAACTGTTGTTTTGTTTTTCCTCCTTTTTTAGCGTTTAACTGGCTAATAAAGTCTGATAAAACAGCGGCAGTCCTATCAGGATCAAAAGGTGTGTTTAAGCATCAAACAACACTCTGCAGGACTGCCAAGAATGAGCTCCACTTTCTCTGGATGTGTAGACGCAGTACAGATGGATGAGTGGTCGCTATTATTAGCAAAAACTTGTGAATATTTATTCCAACCAAAGCTGTGAAGATTCATAATTATTGTGAGATTTTCACAGTTGACTTCAACTTTTTTTTTTGGTGGAAAATATCTTCAGCTATAACATGAAGTGCATTTTGTCTGATCCAAGCAGTTACCTTGATAAATAACTCTTTGTATTGGTCTCTGATGAACAATACGTGCTTGTAAAAGTCAAAACACGTGAATTCTGCACTTTAAAGTGTCACTTTACGTGTTAACTGGAGGAGCAACAGTAACCATTCACAGTACAGCTTGTTGCAGTTGTGATAAAAAAAATACTAAATGCCTACTTCAATTCTGCCGTTTTAAACTTCAGGACATATTAAAACTGATCTGATCTTTGTTTTTATCTGATCTAACTTTATTTAATTATAATCTCAAGTGTACAAATACACAAATTCACCCATGTTTTTATTTGTTAAAAGAAAACAATGCCAAAATGGAAAAAGTGTTTGCGAAAATCAAATCCAATGATTACTGCTTCTACAAGATTTGAAAGGGAATGTAGCAGGTACTGCTGATCAAAGGTACTTCAATAACTTAACTGATCCATCTGAATACCTCTATTATAGCAGGAATTCTGGTAGATCTGTGCTCTGGGGCACACAGATGTGTGATAACACATCACCAAGAAGGAAACACATCAGCAGTGACCTTAGAGAAGCAGCTGTTGTTGCCCGTCAATTTGGAAAAGTTATAAGATCATTTTCAAACAGCTTGAAGTTCATCAGTCTACTGTGGAAAAGATTCTTCACACATAGAAAACATTTAGGACAGCTGCCTCCCAAAGTCAGACTGTGATACTCCATGAACCCAGCGTGTAGCTCTTTGTAGTCCAACTTCTCCGTAGAGCAAAGTATTCTAGTGAGACCAGTTATTTGACAGCTGAAGTCCGGACCCAACTGAGTCATGATACAACAAGACAACGATCCAAGACACAGCAGCTAACGTATAACAAACTACGTCAAAATGAAATGAATCAAGGGGCTGCGATGGTCGAGAACTTTCACCTGATTGAGGTGACAGCTGCTTCAATTACAAAAAGTCAAAGAAAACATCTATATCTGTAAGAAACTTGGCATTATCCACACAATTTTATCCATTTTGTCACATAACTAGCATAATTTATTTTGATCTTGCCTCAGACAACGTGAAACAGGAAGTGACATCAAAGGGGAACACTTTAAGAAAGAAAACTGCCTCAACTTTTTGTTTTGGAACAATATTATTTTCACTTCGACTCTTCTTCATCTCTCTGAAAAAAAACCTCCAGATCTAAATTTAAAGAAACATCAGATTCTTCTCTACAGTCTGTGTTGTTAGCTGTTGTAGCAGCTCACATGCAGACATTCCCCTTTGACATCACTTCCTGTTTCTTCACATACAAATATCTCAACAACTGTTGGTCTCAGGCAGCATGAATTTTTTTAGCAGTATGTTATCAATGTTAACTTTACAAAAATGCATTCATATTTATTACAAAAATTTGATGTTACGGGGACTTTGAATGTTCCACTGTGGGAGGAAAAACAACTAAAGTTTGAACTGAAGCAACACTGTAAAGAAGAGTGGGCCAAAATGAGATAGACTGCTAATAAAAGAGGTTCTACACGGAGTTCAATTTAGATTTTCAAACTGTTTTTTTTTTTTTTTTTCGTTTTGGCTCCATTTTTTTTAATGGCTAATAAACCGTTTCTGCACACTTGGATTTTGAACAATTTGGGAACCACCTTTAGTTTTCATCATCTCCTGATATATAAAGCTTTAACATTAAAAGAGGGTGGCGTTTCTTTTCTCACCAGTGTGTGTCCTGTAGTGGTCCTTCATGGCTGACAGGTTGAGGAAGGAGTAGTGGCAGGACGGCCAGATGCACTTGTACGGTTTCTCTCCGTTGTGCAGCTTCATGTGGTTGTTCAAGGCCCACTTTTCACTGAAGGTGCGGTCACACAGCTCGCATTCAAACTTCCTGCAGGAGAATAAAGGAATAAGAGGGGGCAGGAGCGAGGGGGGGAACAAGAAAGAGTTATTTACTGATCCAAAGCTGACAGAAAATGCTAGAAAATCCACCCAGTGAGGGAGGAAATGAAGGTTGCTGGGTGCTCGCACTCACGGATAGATTCTGTATATGTACGGCCACACACACACACACACACACACACACACACACACACACACACACACACACAGTTGGATGCTGGCGTGTCATGTCTGTATAAGCAGGCATTGATTTTTCTGTCCTGGCCTGCCACCTCTACCATTTATTCTCTGCTTTGCACCAGGGCCCAGAGGACCAGAAAAATTCTGTTAAAGTCTATACATGCGCACACACTCACTCACACACACACACACACCCTGCAGGGCCACTGGGGAGAATAGAGTTCACCTGTCCAGTGTCCCCAACCACTTAGCCAAGGCTAAATGAACAGTAGCAACATTTTACCTCCCGCTTCTCCCTTCAGACTCTTCTATCAGAGCTTCCCCTCTGTCCAAAACAAACAAAAAAAACCTCTGATTCACTGTTTGCTGCTTGTGATTGTCTCCTCTTTTAAGGAGCAGTGTAAAACTGTGAATATGCATGCCATTTTGTCTTTGCTGCAGACATCTGTCTGTTCATGACACCTACGAGCCAACAGAAGCTGTTTTTTTATCCTCTGTTTAATCAGTGCGGAGGATGTTTGCACTTATATTCATCTGCTGCATCATTTGGCATCAAATAGAAAAAAAAAGCTGTGCTTCAATCAATCTTTAACCTGGTGCTAGAATTTAGGTACAAATTAAGTTTTTTTTTCTTTTTGGGTGGGTGGTGGGGGGGGGCGCCCCGCGTTGGTCGTGGCTGTGTTATTTTAGAGAAGGTGGCTGTCTTTAAGTCCTAATTGTGTTGGTTAATTCCCGCAGTATCATAGCGAGCAGCACGACACTCACCTGAACAAATAATGACTCGAAGCAGCATGTAGCATGTGTCTGAATCAATAATTCAAACTCATACATCTTTTTTTACTGAGCTGGAATTAAATATTGAGAGGAGAACGTGTCCCGGGCTTTTGTATCAGATCTAAATGCTCTTTAAAAACAAATCTGAAATGTTGCATGTAAAGATGTAAACATGCAACAGGTGAGGGGGACATTTGAAACCGTTAAAGGAAGAAGCTGTTTTTTTATTATTTGCATTAAAGCTCAAACGCATATCGCTCTCATCATTTGACCAACAGATGTATGTCTGCATCTGTACTTCCTTCTCTCTCCGTCCTCCCTGTAGTATTTATAGAACAGCTTGTCGCCCGTGCTGCCATCGGAGCGGTAAATAAGATGAGTGAGGAGATGCTATCTTTTATTGTAAGCATTATGAACAACACTCCTGCTTTATGAACTAAACGGGCCGTTGTTTATCATGGGCGTAATCACAAAGTCAGGCGGGCAGGCGGGCCTTGACGTGGGCATTCTGGGATGGAGACAAAAACAAAATGAAAAGAAAAAAAAAAAGCGAGTGAAAAAAGAAAGCCAAAATAAAAAGGAGAAAAGATGGAGGAGTCGGGGCTGACAGAGTCAGTGGGGTTTTTTGTAAGGATGAGAGGAAGGTTTGCATCTGTTTTTATTGGATGAGATGGAGTGCTTTGATCTTGTCCCTGCATGTCAGATCCCGTCACGATCCACCGTCTCGCCCATACATATGCATATTGCCTCTAAACAGGCAGGCACCATGCAAAAACGCACCGAAGGTGGGAGGCAGAGGAGCGAGAGAGAGACGGAGAGAGAGAGGGGGAGTGAGCGTTTCCACACGCATGTGTGTGAAAACGGGAGGTAAGATGCAGAGACACGAGCAGGAGAAATGCAGAGTTTTGTTTGTTTGAAATATCTGCAGACTTTTAGAATGCTTCTTAGGAATTCATTTTTAACACAGATAAATAAATTTGGTTGAGTCCTCCCTTCACTACGAGATCAGACCAACAAAACCTAAAGACGTTAAAAAAGACAGCAAGACAATACATTTCAATGATTCAGGACCATGTATCTAATTAAGAAATGTCCTCCTTTAATGTAGTTTTATATTCTTATATTATAATTATTTATCATATTGGCATTTCCAGAAATGTTTACATAAAGAATCACACAAGACTGTTAAAATAAGATGAAGTTTATTCATTAAACTTATGCAAGAATAAATGTGGTGTGTTTACAAGTAGTTTGATGGAGTTTTCTTAATTTATGTGGTGAAAGTCATTCATGTGTGTGGCTCATAGTGGACATTTTGATAATGGTGGACTTCATCATGAAGAGACTTAATGTTTATTGATGGTGAAGGGGGGGGGGGGGCTTTAGTCAAAATGACGTTAAAGACGGAGGCATAATTCCAACAAATCTAACACTATGTGTATTATACTCTATAAAAAAATATTTCCTATTTTTTTGTTTTTTGGGCCGTTAAATATCAGTCATACATCAAAGAGCAAACACTAAATAATGGAGGTGCTGAGGATATACATCACATTTACATATACATTTTAGAAATCCTAATTATTTTTGTGTAATTATTATGATTTGCATAAACTTATAATTGCCTTGAATATTTAGCTCACAGTCATAAATTGTCAAAATGTGCTGGACATTACTACAGCAACACAAAGTAGAAGGAACAGTGACATCAACATTTCAACTATATTTTATAATAATATTTCAGTGATAGGACTGTGTTTATTCTGTATGACTTGTCACATTTTAAATAAATAAATAAATAAATAAATAAATAAATAAATAAATAAATAATGAAATGTTTAGCAGTCATCACCTGACACTTTTCAGGCTCAAGTTTTAATCTAAAATAATCTGGGGCACATTGTACAAACACGGGATCAAGGATTAAGCCAGGATTTTCCTGAATGAATTAATCCTTGATTCGGTTGCACAGAAAAGGAGGCATCTGATTATGTCAGTGAAGTTTATTTAATGTGTTAATATTTCTGAGGAATCTGCAGTCACTCTAATCACAAACCAGTGTTTTTTTTATCTCTTTCGATTTACTTTGCATCAAAACAGCACATAATAAATACATCAAAATCAAGTTGAATTGATTATCTATAGACAAAAACAGCAGTTTAAGTTCAACTTCATTTTATATCTCAGAGCCTGTATGTAAGTTCTCCTCCTCCTCCTCCTGCTACATGCTACATGCTAAAAGACAAACAAGGCTAACACAAACAGTTAAGACCAAAGTTTTCAAGCACCCATGCTCTGTGCAGAACTCACTGTGTGTGTTAGGAATGGTTAGTGACTCTGTTATTGTTGTCTTTTCTAAGCTCAGATGTCTTTGGTGGCCATATTTAACTGGGTTAACTCCAAAACCTAAATAGTTGTAGATATCCAATCTTTGTTTTTATTTTTTTAATGGAACAATAAACACACACAAGCACAAAAAAACCACCTCAATGGCAGGCAAATAAAATAACATTAGAAACACAAAACAGACTTTTGAACTGACTTTTTTTAGCCTTTTAAAACTGTTGTCAAAAGCCGCCTAAACCTCATAAAGAATTTCCCTCCCACATGTCGTCTTTTCCTCCCTTTATTTTTCCTTCTGATGGCAAAAGAAGAGCAATGGGATTGACAACATGCGCACATTAATAACTCCAGGTGAGTGTCTGTCTGAACAGTGAGGAAGGTGAATGCTGGTGTGCATCTATACTGCAGCCTGATGGTGTTTCAGCTCAGCCACACGGAGCCACTGTCAGAACAGCACACATAATGTTGGTTTTAACTGTGACTCATTACCACACGCTCACTACCATCCCCCAGTGGTGAGTGATGGCAGCAAGGCACAAAATGTGTTTACTGGAAACCATAATCACGCAACTGAGTCTAAACATGATTAGGAGCAGGAGAGACAAAACGAGGAATCAGATGTTTGCTCCGACCACGCTCCAGATTAGAAAAGAAGGGACGTCTTAAGAAAGTATGACATTGCCCTCCAGATTTAATCTTTGTCTTCTTTTCTTCTTAAATTGCCTACATTAGTTCCTTTTTTTTAGACATCTCCCGTTTTCTTTTCTCCACGCCATGCTGACCAACAAACTGAGAGGAAATCATTTGCAACGCTCTGACGCTGCAGCACAAAGACAGAGGAGGGAGAGGCCGGCGCTCGCCTCAAGCCAAACTGACACAAAAAGACAACTTCAAAGTGAAGACTGTTGTTTATTTGGTAAAGGGGAAAGAGAAAATTTATCTGATATGCAACTGTCAGGAGAGCATTTTCACATGTAAAATAGGGAGGGAGTGAGAGAGATTACCTAGAGGGGGAAACATGACAGCATTCACTAGGGTCAGGATGGATCATCATCTTCAGTCCCTCCCGCTCCTCCACCTCCCCTCTTTTTTCCCCTCCCTACACCGCTCTAACTTTATCTTCTCGTTTCCCCTCCCTCCTTCCTTCCGTTTTTTTTCCCCAGCTCTCCTCTTTCCTCTCTCATCCTGTTTTCAGACTCCATCACTCTGCACTTCGACAACCCAGCAGCTTAAATCCAGACTAAATTAGCTGAATGAAGATTAAATCATTTGGCCCTGAGCTCTCCAAGATATTGGGAGGAAGACTGAGTGAGCCTTAAATGGTGTCTGACTGGGTTTGGACCTGTATATGTGTCTGAGGAGAGCCTCTTCCTTCAGTGGCAGTCAATTGAAACCTGATTAAAGGGTTAAAGAATGGGCAAAAGATTACATTTCTGGGACAAGTGTTTCCTGGGTAAAGTCACTGGCTTCGTTAGTTTTCGTTTGTGGGCACCATGTTGACCGACGACAAGCTTGTTCCTAGTGTAAGATATCGAGGAGGGCAGCATCATAGCTTACTGTGCAGGGAGAAGTGCTTTAGAACGTAATGTAGTCTGTAGAAACTCAGAACAGTTTCCATATTGTTTCCGTACTTATTTAATTTTTTTCACGATTTTTGGTCAACCATAGCACGGAAACGGCTGCACCGATCAACATGAAATTTGGTAGGAATGTGGATGAGTCCGACCTACGTTGTGCCAGTCAACAATTTTACAATAGATACCATATTTGGGAAGGTAGTTCCATCTGAAAATCGGGTGTCTGGACATACAAAAAACGTATAACTCAAAAACTATTCATTATAGGAGCTTCAGTTTTTTTTTTAGCTCTGATGAAGGGCTGTCCATTGGGCCCACCAATGACCACCCTCCCAAGCTCCCACCCAAAACAATACATTTGCTCTCATGACTTCTGAGTTCTGGTGGTGCTTTGAGTATGTGTGGGGGGTCATAGATGCTACCACTATGCAGTATCTGGTTTAACAATCAAATGACCAGACATTTGCTGTGTCCAAAACGGTGGGCCGGGTCCTCCGAAGGACCCAGACTACCTGGTCGAGGTAGGCCGGGTCCTTGGTAGACCGAGAAGACTGGAAAAAAAGTGTCTGTGAATTTGGACGGTCTAGCCTCCCGTCTTTACCCCGGCTTACGTCATGTCACCTAGCAACTATGACGACGCTACCCAGAAGCAAAATTAGATCAAAATGAGAAAAATATACATTTTTTAACGTTATATTATCACAAAAGAATAAAATCAATAAAATTAACAGGAAGAACTAATGGACCAGCCGTAGGTGCATGTTTATTTCGATAAATAACAGTTTTTTTTTCTGACAAAAATAATATTTAAAAACATGTGTATACAAGTGATAAAAGTAATAAAATTACAACCGCTTGAATTTTTTAATTTTTAAAACCGCCAGATTTTTATTTAAAACATACTTTTCTCTGGCTTAGTCTGACATTACTAGCTGAAAAAAAAAAATCTCCAGTCGGGCCGCAATGCATTATGAGATATGCAGGGCCGTGAAGGATCCATCGAACCATCCTTCAATTCGGGGAAAATGAAGGACGCATTTGTCGGCTGCATCGGAGGAGTCTTCGGTTTGAGACGGCCTTTGTCGCGGCGTTGTGACGTAAGCGGCCGATGAATTCGGCCTTCGGAGGACCCGGCCTCGGCGTTTTGGACACAGACATTATTCTAAAATCATTTGCTGACAAGAAGAACAGTAAAAAAAAGGGGTGAAACTCTCAGGAGAGCATCCAAACAAAGCAGCGTGTTAAATGGAAACGGCCTGAGTTACAGCTTCTGGAAAGCAGTGGTAGTAATCTGAGAGCAACAACCGAAGCTTCCAGTGTGGCCACGGGTGTCTGCAGAGTGTCATAGACGACCCCTCCTCTGAGAGGACAACCGCAGCACATAAATGCAGTATAAACAGCAGCACTCAGAGATGCTGTTGTGGATTTATATTTACCTTCAATCCCCGAAGAAAGAGGAGGGGTGGGAACAAAAGATAATGAAATAAATTAAAAAAAAAGACCAAGCCCATCAGATAAGCTCCTGTTTCTTCTGCTGGGGGCCAAATACAAATTGTCAATTTAATGAACACGACGGACGTGATGAAAGCCTCCTGCTTGACAAACAATCAGGAAATGTTATCTTAATATTGTTGCTCTGTTATTCAGTCCACAACTTAGGAGGGGAGGGAAGCAGGGGGGCACAAAGGCCAGGTCCCTATGTGGTGGCCCCATTATTGCCTGTTTTTATTAGGAGCCATAGCTCAGTGGTCCCAGTCACACAAAGCTTAGATATGACCCTCAGGCGGATGCGTGCAAACAAATGTGCACATGCCCATGTGGGAAATCCACTACATGCACAAATTCAAATGATAAACAAGTCATTCCTTTAAATGAGCCCCCAAAACACACACAAAAACCTTCCTCTTTTTGAATTCATGACTCATTTCAGATCCAGATTCAGCTCAAATACAAAGCAAATCACAAAAATAATATTTAGAAAGTAAAGACTTTTGTAAACCATTTTATATATATTTTACTTTCAAGCTTTTTATAACAGGCTAAATATGTAATGAGTATTTATTTCATGTCTGTCAACTCCCTCAGGACCCCTCAGACTCCAACTTTGTTTTCTACTATTAAAATGTTTAAACTGAGCAGCTGCAAAGCCAGAGCTCAGAAAAGCCTCCTGCTGGATTTTATGAAAATCTGGTTTATGTGTTGTCGTCAGAGGTTATTTTTTACAGCACTTTAAACGTTGTCCAGATGTTTCACAGCTCCAACTTTTCTGTAACGCTTGAATTTAAAGTATGACAATCTGAGCGGCCACCAAAATTAACTATTACCTCCATTTTTATATATTGCCAGCACTAAATTGCGTCAGGAAGAATTACTATCAATATGAATATCTGCAACAATAACTCAGCTGCAGTGCTGAGGACAGGATGCTCTTTATCAGGCTTCTGATAGGCCTTAAATACAGCACAAGGCAGCCCTATTA
The DNA here is from genome assembly GCA_032275365.1 of Anablepsoides cearensis. NCBI lineage: Eukaryota > Metazoa > Chordata > Actinopteri > Cyprinodontiformes > Rivulidae > Anablepsoides > Anablepsoides cearensis. The sequence continues at coordinate 14,861,261 of JAUBOC010000050.1, read as the reverse complement.
GAGCTTTTTCTCTCTAATATCAGGCCACATTAGCACCTCGTAAATCAAATTACACTTCTAGAATTTCATTAGGCTCACCTGCCAGCGTTGCTGTGCTGCAGAAATATTTATGTTTTTATGCAGCAACTGTGTGCTCTCGGATACACAAAAGAGAAGTAATGGGCGGGTGGTGGGCGAGGAGGTGGTGTGGGGGGGAAACATGGGTGATAAACCTATTTATCTTTTAAGAATACAGAGAAAATGTGTCATAAATTGTGGCGATCCTGAGGAGAACTGGCGGACTTAGATGCCTGCGAGTCGGGGGATGAGCCGGCGCCGCAGTTTACCATCTTTAACCGAGGCTAAACTACCGCAATCCAATTAGCAGCTTCCCCAAATTTGCTCTAAACAGAAATCAAACAGGGTGATGTATGAGGACGATCAGCAGGCTCTCAACGAGGGAATAATTTGATAAAGCCAAAGCAAGGGCGCTAATAGTAAAAGTACTTGTTCCAACTGAATCCAAAATGTAATGATGGGAGTCCATCTTTGTTATTTAATTACTTCAAAATAATTTTACATTTACATTCGTTTCTCCGCTGCCGTTTGCTCGGAGTTATCTGCACCACAAGCACTTGCTGTCGGTGGCTTAAATTCGGGAGGGTGTGGAAGAACAGGCTGTGAAAGATGCTGCTTATTTACCCGTTCTGTTTTTTTTCCTCCCATCAGGAGCGGCTGCACTATGAACGGCTGGCTGTGTGGATATGGATTTTGATTAGACACAAAGGGAAATGACTGAGCCAGTGACCATAACGACAGCCACTTAATAAAAAGATGCAGTCCATACATCAAAGAACATCTAGTTGTAAATCATTCAGCCCTGTAACGACCTGCATCCCTGTCCCATTACCCAGAACCTAACAGACCACTCATATTTACTCGTCGCTCGTCAATATCATTTTTAGAATAATGAGCTATATCCTTTATCTAATTAACAAGGCCTGTTCTAGATAGTTTCTCATCTTTCCTGCCAATAAAATTAGGGAATTTACATGTTGTCTCAACTCACAAATATTTATCAAAGCTGTTTTATGGTAAAAGTTGAACTGTTGTATGTTGCAACTGAATGCTGTTAATCCACAACTGTGAGTGTCTGCGTGTGTGTGTAGAGGGGGGTGTTGTGCTCCAGTAAGCAGAAGTAAACCAGGTCCAGTCTCTCTCTTATTACTGGAATTGTAATTCAATGATCACCTTAGATCACACGCGTGCCATAAATCAGATAGGCTTGACAGAGGATGAAAAATTGTATTAATAATGTGAAACTTATTATACAGTCCCAAATGCTCCCTTGATAAATGGCATTGTTTGGGCCTGACAATGATTGCATTTAAAACATTTCTTTTTGCCGGTGTGTACGGGTGTGAGCGCACGCACGCCGCTGGACATAAGAGACCGTGACTTTTGCAGGGTGGGCAAGGCAGAGGTGGGGTTCCCGAGCCTCATAAAATATTCAAGATGTTTCCCACCGTTCCCTCCTGAGTCAGTGGGCAGGCGATAGTTGTGGCGGTATAAATATCTGTGTGTGTGTGTGTGTGTGTATCAGAAGTCAAATGGTTGTTGGCTCACCGCAGCTCACAAACCACAAAAAGGAAGCGCTCACATCTTCAAGTCATAAAGAGGCACTTTTAGCAAAAAAAATGAGGCAAGTCAGGCTTTAGTAAATGTGAGGAACTGCAGAAAGAAACTTCATATGGGTAATTATTGATGTTTATTATATTCTCTCTTTTGTTCTTCTTCAAAAAGGTGATTCTGGAGAGTTTATTTTTCTTTATAACTCAATTTATACAAGGAAGCTGATGTGAGAAATTAAGCTTAATCTTGGTTTGAGTAAGAGCCCGCATAGCCTTTTTAAGAAAAAAAATGTATTGAAAAAATGTTGACTACAATGTCTGTAGTATTTCCTTTTTTATTACCATTTCATTTCAGAACAGGATGAACAGGAACATTTTTGACTGCAAAGCCATTAATCTACACTAAAACTACACTAAATGGAAAACAAACAGGAGACAAATCAAGTTGTTTTGCTGATCCTGGCTTTGTTTTTTTTTTTCTCTCTCTCATCAACAGCATAATAGTGGTATGTAGACTGTTACAACAAACATTGATGGCCTGCAAATAAATCTTAGAATATCACAACTAAACCAACTGAGAGAAAATGTGTCATTTAAGAGTAGGGTATTATTTAAAAAAGACACTTCTTCTATACTTCATTGCATATATTTTATGGCAAAAGCCAAAAAAGAAAAAAAAAACTACACACAGCCCTGTCAAAATATTTGGGCTGCAGTTCTCTTTAATGTAATCACACTAGTTAAAGTCCTTTCTGTACTGAATGATGATCCTATATTTATGACATACAACCTATTAAAACATCTCTGGGTACCACTTTACTATAAGGCTCCCCTTATAGATGGCTTATAAATAGTGTATAGATAAGATAATTATTCATCTGTAAACACTTTATAAATCATTAATGTGGTGTAATCATTAAGTGTTCATTATGCATAATCAAGAATGAGAAAGAGACAAAACTCTCTGGTTTCTTGCTAAATAGTGAGCCAAATCTGTTCATGTACATATTACATCTAAAGGTGCTATAATATACATTTCACACTAGGTTTCTACCTTGTAAACGCATTAATAATTTTACATGGGCATTGGCAGCATGATGGATCAGTGGGTAGCACTGTCGCCTGACAGGAAGAAGGTCATGGGTTTGACCTGGGGTCTTTCTGTGTGGCGTTTGCATGTTCTCCTTGTGTTGGCGTGGGTTTTCTCTGGGCACTCTGGTTTCCTCCCACAGACCAAAAACATGTACACTTGGTTGCCTTCAGGCCCAGGCCTCCCTTGAAAAAGAGATCTGTGATCTCAATGGGATTTGCCTGAATAAACAACAGTAAAATAAAAAATAAATAATAAAAAAATAGAATATTGTGATGTATTACTGCATTATACATATCCACAATTATCAAAGGGAGCCTTATTGTGAAGTGTGAAACAGTACATTATTTATAAGGCCCCCTTATTAGTGTACCTACTGTCTTATACTTTACAATAAGGCTCCCTTTGATAATTGTGGATATGTATAATGCAGTAATACAGTACAATATTATATGTAAAATATGTGTTTCCATTATTGTGTTTACAAGGTAGAAACTTAGTCTGAAATGTTTAATACAGCACCTTTAGATGTAATATGTACATGAACAGATTCAGATCACTTTTGGGGAATAAACCTGAAAGTTTTGTCTTTTTCTTGTCCTTAATTAATGCATAATAAACAGTTATTAATGATTTATTAAGTGCTTACAGATGATTGTCAACCTATCTATAAACCAGTTATAAGCCATCTACAACGGGAGCCTTATTGTAAAGTGGTACCCATTTCTGGATTATTGCAAATTTGGAAAAGGTCTTTCAGTATGAAGGTAGTCATGTTACATTCTTAGTGCTAAACAAGTGTTTCCCTCTTGGTGAGGTGAGCATTTACACCAAACACGTTTTGAGTGTCAGAAGCATCAGGTTTACATGCAAAGTCAATGGTGGATGAGCATCTAAGGGCGTTTAGAAGTCGAGCAGCGCATCTGACGCGTCTTGAGCAGCGTGGCTCAAAGCGGTTTGTGCTTTTTGGGCGTTTTCCATGGGTGCGGTGCGTCCAAAACGTAAAACGCTCAAGTTGGAAAATCTGAACTTTTGCTGCTTGTTGCGTCGTATCAACCATTCAGAGAGACTCTGCTCAGTGATGGGTCAGAAGTACAGGAAGCCCGGAAAATGGTAGCTCATGCAGTAAGTGGTGAAACTCACCAAACTCAGAACGCCTCTGTTGTGAACTTAGACATGGCGATGACGCGTCTGACGACATACAACAAACAAAGCCAACCAAGTCTTATATCATCCACCATTTTTCTGAACCCAGAAACGAAGAAAAGGGCTCCTCCTCTAACGTGTCTACGTTCAAATCAAAAGCATCTGTCCTTACTGGACACCAGCGTCGGGAGCCGTGCGTTTTGAGATTTTTGGAGGCGCAAAAAGCGTTTGGTGTAAATGTAGCATAAAGGCCTCTACATGCTCCAACTGAAGTGCTGAAATCTGCTCTTATTGTTGCAGTTGCATGATAAAAATCACATCATTTTGTCCACAGCTTCAACTCTTCTGCCTCTTCTTATCACAACCTGCCAGGAGAACTTCTCACCCCCCTCCATTTAAAGAATTTATTGTGTTATTGGTCAGACGTTCATGGACGTACTTGTTTATGCTGTATTTTGCTACAATTACTCGCATCCAGAATCCGACTGTTGTACGATTATAAAGATAGTCAAATGGCCAAAAACTCATGGACTGAGAGAGCACGCTGTGCACAGAGGACATCTGTCAAAAACCCATCATACATTATGGGCAGACCACAACTTAATACGGAGATCCCCTGAAATACACTATATATATCCTGACATTACAAAGACCATCCATGCTCTGTCTGATTAGTGGAGGTATCATCTATTTTGAACTAAACCCTTATTGTCTAGAAAACGGAAGGCAAGTGTCCGATTTAAGTACTACAATGTGTGATGAAAGCAATACAAATTTGTGTCAAATCTGGAGCTGTCTGTTGTTTAAGTTAGCTCAGGAGGTAATGGGATGTTGCAGTTCTTACTTCAGGGAAACTTTAAGTTCATGGATGGCTGCAGTCAGATCCCTGAATAGGGACACTAAGACCCAGACTGGCCTTCCCTGTTAGACTTAACTTTATCTTGGCTAGCCATGTAAATGTCCTCTACCATACAGTGTAAGCCACCGACCCCCTCTTCCCTCTACTGATCTTATTACACCCCCACCCCACTCTTCTTTCTCTTCTCCTCCTCCTCATCTCCACAAATGACCATGATGGGAGGCCATTCATCTCACTCCTTCTGCCGCCACAGTGAAATAAATCAAGAATTTTTCCACCAAATATAACAATATTTGTATTTGGGGTGGGGCACACGTAATTGATGACTGTGGCCATGCTAATTAAAAACGGCGGAGGTTTCATTAATCTTGGTCATTGAGTATGGAGGGAGGGGGGTTAGTAGAGAAGGCGATACAGCACTAGCTGGACAAGGGGGACAGGGCTGCCTCCATCGTCCTCATCGCTCAGGTGATTTGGGCCATTGTTGAGTATATTAGCAACACAAAGTTAATATGAAATGGCCATTAATAATAAAAACAAAAGTCTACAGCATACAGACTCAGTCTCTTGAGTGTCTGACAGTGTAGCACAACAAAACCAAACCAGACAATACAGCAAACAATCACATTTGTTTACTGCTCTGTCATGGCTCAAATAATTAATTGGTTTTCTCATTCTACTTTGCACATGACACACACACAAGAATATACTGCTTTTAAGAATTATTATCACCCATTTTGGAGGACGTTTGTATGAAGGAACAGTAATTTTGAATGGTTTAAAGTCCCAACACTGAAGATTTAAAAGAATATTTCAATGACACTGGTCAATGACAAACCAGACATTTAAAAAGATTAAACAAACAACATGCAAGTAGTAACAAACAACAACAACAATACCATGAAAACTTGGATTTGAAAAAACAGAGTCATCTCGTCACCTTTTGCAACTACAGCTAAGGCAGTTTACTAACTAGCTCAACCAAATAGCTCATATGAGTTTATATGAGGCTTGGGTGGTATGACAGTATTGTGGTATCTTCAATTAGAGGTACAAGTACTTTTATCTTTCAGTACCTTCGTACTGACAGTATTGACAGTATTTTAAAATTATGATGTATATATACATTAGTCACATGATCTGGTAAAGATATACCTTTTCTGTTTCAATTTATTTCAAAAGTACAGACTTTAACTATACACCAGTTTTTAAATTGTGAAGATAGGAAAAAAAAACCTGAGTTATGATAAATAGTATACACCAGTTTTTTTTTCTGAACACGACTGTCCTATTTGATGAATGTTACAGTGGCAGGCAGAAGGAAATGCGGAAGTCTCATGGAAAAAAAAAAACAGCTCAATCCACCATCAGTTTCATCCTTCTCTCAAGACGAGAGGTTGCCTTCAGGCCCAGGCCTCCCTTGAAAGTGAGATCTGCAATCTTAATGGGATTTGCCTGGATAAATAACAGTAAAATAAAAATAAATAAAAGGCCAAAAGGTATTTTACAAGTGGAAAAAAATGTTCAGGAATAAGAAAATAAAGACATAAAAGCTTAACAAGTTTGGGTCCAATGGAAAGATGGCAAGAGCAAGAGAAAGTAACTTCAGGGGCGGCTGTGGTGGATAAGTTAGGGATCGTCTTCCCGTGCAGCTGTTTCAGTCGTTGTGTCCTTGGGCAAGACACTTCACCTGCCTTGCCTACTGATGGTGGTTAGAGAGGGTCCGGTGACGCCTCTGTCAGTGTTTGCCCCAGGGCAGCTGTGGCTACAATGTAGCTTACCACCATCAGTGTGTGAATGTGTGTGTGCATGGGTGCATGTCTGAAGTGTAAAGAGCATTGGGGTTCAAGTAGAGGTGGGCGATATATATCGCAGACGATATTATTGAATATGTTGTTTTGAAGATATGAAACTTTACGTTATCGAGTTTTCATACTGTTTCGGAAAGACGACAAATGCGGTGGAGGCATAAAGTCCCATTCGCGGAATATTTGCCATAGAAACCAATCAGCAGGCAGGATTTAGTCATGTGACTGTGGTCGGCGGCATCTGAGCCAATCAGCGGACAGGATTCAGTCTTGGACTTGCGGCAGCTAAAACCACGAGGCTTAAAGTTCTCCGTCGCCAAAACAGATTTTCGTAATTTTAATCGTGGCCAGGACGGATTTCCGTCATCTTTAAGGGCGGAGGGGAGAACTCTAGTTGTTTTTTGTTGCGGTCTTGTTAAAGCCGCCCAGTCTGCTCCAAACGGGATGCTACTTT
>JAUBOC010000050.1:14795468-14806067 GCA_032275365.1 Anablepsoides cearensis | reverse complement strand
CCAAACTCTCTGAGGAATGCTTCCAGCACCTTGTTGAATCCATGCCATGAAGAATTGAGGCAGTTCTGAAGGCAAAAAAGGGTCCAACCCGTTACTAGCATGGTGTACCTAATAAAGTGGCCAGTGAGTGTATTTTGTAGCTTTGACTGTGGATTTGCAAGGGAGGTCCCCAGCCTGAAGCTCATGCTGTTTGGGGCCCGTGGCATGGAAAGGTTTGGGAACCTGGTATAGAACACATTAAGGGAGCTTAGATTTAGCTCATCAAGGCTGCATATGATACTGGAGCTAAACATTGCAAAGCTATTAATTTTAGATAAAACCAGAAAAAAATCAGAACCTAAATATTCCCCATGTGCGTCTGACTTTGTTCGGATGCTCTAGTCTGTCTGGGGTTGGCCGCACTCTGCACAGCCCGTCTACTACTGTTGTATCATTGTGCATCTTCTTATACTGGCCATTTTCACATGATCTAAAGTTCTAACATAAACACTGTGCTGGAAGGGCGGAGCTAATGTAAACAAAAGGTTTGGAGGGCGTCGTCAACAGCAGCTTATTTGCATAAACAGCTCATTATGAAAGGAGCTCAGAACAGGCAGAACTGACCAGGTGAAATCTCATTATCGGAGATTCATTTTGATTGATGAGATTCATGTTTTAAATCTAATGAACATGTTTTGTATAGCCCACAGATGTGTCCTAACTTGTTCAAAGAACCATAATAGGTCCTCTTTAAGTGCTGCCACTAAACAGCTTTGTGAGAATGACTGAAAACAATCAAAAGCCAGAAACAGCAGAGAGACCGTCTTCTATTTCTTCTTTTAGTAACTAACTTATGATCTCACACACACCAGCACACAGAAACATACAACAGTCACAGACTCTGCCAGCTACGTCCACAACAACAGGCCATGTCTGACAAAGAGAATTACCCATCATGCCTTATTATCATCTTTGAATCTCTTGCTGTCCAAAACAAAACAACATGCCATAGCAACGGTAATGTTCTCCTGTGACAGAGGTATTACAAATACAGCCAAACTTAAAGTAAATTAGCCCTGCGTGATGAGTTGACCACATCCGTCACAGTGAATCGCTCAGCTCGTCTCTAAAGCAAAGCAGATGCCATCGAAGCAGACACAAAAATGAACACTTGGTACCATAATGACTTCAAAAATAAGAGAGAGAGTGAAAGCTTAAACGGAGAATCATGTGTCTAGCTTTTTTTCTTTTTCTTTAAGATAAGCAAACCAAATTGCAGCCATGTGCACTATATACTGACAACAGCTGTTAGTCTAAAATGACCTTTTCACTTCTCGTTTAATAGGAATTCTAAACTCTGAAGACTATCATCTACTTTGGCTTATAAAAGTAATAGCAAATAATTTAAATGCTCGCTAACAAACACAATGCATACCTTCCTGTAAGATGCATTACAACATGAAAACATGGAAAACGTAACTCTGAATACACAAAACCATTTCTAGTTATCCTGAGGGCTGTTTGACTTGTGCTGACAGCTGAGGTCACAACTCACCTGTACACAACTCACAGTCCTGAAAAGACTTTGTTTAGCACAACTCCTGAAAGAATAGTCACTTGAAAGAAAAATAACGCCCCTCCCCAAAAAAAAAAAAAAAATTGAAAAATAAAAAAAGCTTTCCCTATGATATTTGACATTTGAATAAAGATGGCATAAATACATTTAGAAATGTGAAGAATAGGTAAAGTTCTAAACTCAGTTGTAAGAGATTTATTTCAAACTGAAATGCCGAAAAAGTAGTCTGGTTTTTACACCAGCTAAAAAAAAAATGTTATAAAAGTTTATCAGGTTGTACACAAATCTTTACCTAATCAGGAAACAGAACTTTAATAATGTATTTTAATGAATTAATGTTAATAAAACATCTGCTGCTACAATCTGTCTTTTGATAAGTGCACATATATCAGACTTGTGTTCACGTGGAAAGAGGACTCTACAAAAATCTAAATACATCACATGCTAATGTAATACTAAATGTAACCAAACAAGACACTACAAGGTTTGCTAAGAAAATAAAATATTTGACTGAATAAGTTAAAATGTAATTTTTGCTATTTTATGCTCATTAAAAGTAATTGTCAAGGGAAACCTTTAACTACATTTTAAAATATATTTTGTGCCCACAAAAATATAACTGTGAAAATACATTTGTGAATTATTTTGCAAGTACTGTTAATACTTTTAATTTTTTTTTAGTGTGCGTTGGCAAACCCTTGTGTTAGAATCTTCAGGTTTCTTTCTTTACATGACAGAAAGATCAGGATACACTTTCCACGTGCTTTAAAGGGATCCACCATAAGTTGTAACACTAGACTTTATTTGATAAACATATATTTTAACTGTAAAATAAAGACTGTAAAATACTGTAGGCTGTTTAGTTTTGTAAATTTTTTAAAATATATTTTAACATGCAAAGCATACTGGGTAAATGATGACGTCGGCGAGGCAGCGAGCGATTAGCCACCGTGAAGGTTAATCATGGAAAATATCTGACGATCAGCTTTTTTAAATGAAACCAGAGAGCGTTGACAGAGAGGACATAGTAGAAACCACTCAGCCTGCAACTGAAAATGTGGATGAGGACAACAGAGCTGCTTCATGGAAGAAGAACCCCAGCTTATCCTGTTAGCTTTAGTGTTAGCGCTGACGTTATATTGCCTTGTATGTATTAGCTTGGCGCTAGCGCGAAAGCTAACAAGCTAAACTGAGGTCCTCCATCCACATGTTCAGTTGCAGGCTGAGTCATTTTTGAGTTCCCCTCTGTCATGAGGATGGAGGACCTCAGTGACAAGAGAGGAGAATGTGTAGCGCTGAGCTAATACATATAAATATGGTGATAGTGTCGGCGCTAGCGCAAAGGCTAACAGGCTAAGCTGAAATTCTTCTTCCATGAAGCAGCTCTGTTGTCCTCCATCCATATTTTCAGCTGCAGGCTGAGTCATTTCTACTTTCTCTCTGTCAACGCGCTCTGGTTTCATTTAAAAGAACTAATCGTCAGATATTGTCCAACATTAAACTTCAGGGTGGATAAAGTTAGCTGGCTGCCTCATACCAATGACCTAGTAGATGTCATCATTTACCCAGAATGCTTTGCGTGTAAATAAAATGGCTCCATCCGTGTAACATATTTAAAAAAAATGTGTTTAAAAATTATAAAAACTAAACAGCCCACAGTATTTTTACAGTCATTATTTTACAGTTAAAACAAGTGTTTATCAAAAACATGTTACAACTAATCGTGGATCCCTTTAACATACAAAACTAAAAACTAAGTCCATCCTCAACACCTTTGATTCTTGACAGAGTTAAACTGAGCCCAAATCTGGGGGTAACTGTGAGATTTTGATCCACAGACCAGGAGCTAAGTGCTAAAATCTAGCTGGGTCTCCCTCACCGTGCACTAAGCCTTAATGGCTCTCAGGATGAAGGTGTGCATCCAAAACCATCTCCTCAGTGAGAATCTTGTTAAATTAAAGACATGGGGTGGCTCAGGGAACAGGGACACCAGCAGGAATGTCAAGATGAATACAGCTTTGCTGGACAAACAATGGGAACTCAACTAGAGGTGTGTTATCTGATCCATACAGCCACATCAATATGGAAGAACAAGGAGGTAAAAATCACAGAAAAGATTATTACAAATTTGCATGACCATTTTCAATCAGTTAAACAACTTTGTTTTATTTTGTTTGTGAATGACTGAGTAAACCACACAAGACATTTATGAATTTAAAGTGCAGCTGGGAGTTTAACAGGGCCTAAAAACAGGGTAAACTGATGTATGAAGCTGAGCAGATTGGTCAAGGATGTCCAATCTCAACTAGTGCGTTACAAAACAAAGTGGAAACACACACACTCCTGCAAAATTACTCATATCACAGGACTCGTCGTTCTCCTCCATCTCTCTTATTCTAATCTCAAACTAATCTTTTCTTATTCTTACCTCCACAAACCAGCTCATAATTCACCTGCCGTATCTTTACATTTTCTATTATCCACTGCTGAAAAATATGAGCAATGTTGGAGCCGTTTTGAAATAAAATATGAATCATCTCAGATAAAGATATAGTGTTTATTTATTTATTATACTGGCTTTTCTATTTTTTTATTCACAGTTAGCCCTCTTTGGCCCATGTTTGCTGCATATACCCGTTCTCCTTTTTGTTTGTGAAATAAGTTATTTTTCCCACAACCTTATGACATTCTTTCAGTGGTGCAGCTTTTTTTTTTTCTTTTTTGCTAAAAGAAATTTCCTTAGAAAATAAAAGGAACCAAGGTCTGGTGACCAGCTAGTGGTGTCTGATCAGATTAGGACACCCACAATGTAATACAGCTCACACAAACATGTAGACCCCTCCACAAGTCCTTATATCTACAACTGTGCCACATTTATAATAAAGAGAGAAATAGGAAATATGAAGCCTTCAGCCATAGCGCAATCCCGTTACATATGAGGGGAGATCCCATCGGCCCGACTCTGTATTTAGTATTTCTCATGAGTAATCTTTTGTCATTTTATCACAAGAAATGAAATAATGGGGCAATCCTCTAATGAAAAATGAGCCGGTTGCAGCGGCACAAGAGAGACCGAAAGACAAAAAGGGAGGGGAAGAAGTTCAGAGTTTCAGGCTTTCAGGGATAGCAAACATCTCCATCCTATATAATAAAAAGTGTGAGGTGCATATCCTAATTAGACTAAATCAAATAAAGAACCATAAATAAAACTTATTATGACAGAAAGGCATACATTATAGATAAATTATCACAGAAAACAAGGTTAATTAGTGGCATGAGAAAATGGAAACAAGTTTAATCCAACCTTAAATACCAATATTGTGTTTTATATACAGTACCTTTCAATAAATTAATTACAGAAGCCATCAGATGGATGCAGTGAAAAAAAAACAAGTGACAGAATAAAACAAATCAAGTGTGCCAGTACAGTAACACTAAAGTAACCTGTCAGCTGTTCATCCTTTGTTTCTTCACAAGTTTCTATTTGTGACATCTCCTGTAGCTTTAGAATTTGTTTTTAATTAAACATCAACACATCCAGCTCAGATAAGAATGGTGTGCCATGGCCTTTGTTTTAATACACTTTAACAATATATGGAAAAGTCAATATGACCTAAATTGTTATTTTCTACATTCAGGTAGTTGTTAGTGTTGTTTCATTTTTTATTTTTCATTAAAATGTGTAAATAAAATAAAATAAATTACTCATACTTGATTGAAATGTCTCGATACCCAGAACCAATAGTCTTTTGGGTTTTTTTTGCGTGGACTTTCACATTTTAAATGCCACCTCCAAACTCCAGTGTGAATGTTTTATGCCATTAATGCGACCCCCATGTGCAGTCGATCCATATACCCCCGCTTAAAAACCTGCTGAAGAGCAGGGAAACAACTGAAACATGCAGGATAATGGTCCTCCAGGACCAGGATTAAGAGAACCACTGGTTTAGACTGAGATTCATTTTGACAAACATCAGATATAATTTTTAATACCAGGTTCTAATTTTAAAAACTTATTTTTATAATTACTATGTAATGTTAAAGTTCTAACTCGGTATCGGTGAGTACCCAAATTGAAGTACTTGTAATTGTACTCAGCTTGAGAAATACTGGTATCGGTGCATTCCTATTTAAATTGATAAAATGCATAGCCTACATTCATAGCCACAATACATCAATGTGAGGTGAAGCCTTGAAACCTTTCAGCAAATGTGTTGTAACAATGTTCATTGCTAAAAGCACAGACTCTATGACTCTGACTCAACGTGACTGGCAATTCATCAATACACCTGCGAAAAGATATGCACATACCATGCATGTATTGTTATGCACACGTTAACTACGGATAAGGAACACATAAATGCAGTGACAAAGAAAACATTAAACATTGACAATGATATTACAAGAGCACCCCCGCCCCATATTTTCTACATACAGATCACTTTCTGAATGATTTTAGGTGGCGCCTCCTGTGACATTTTGAAAACCTCACTTCCAATTTAAGTTTTGTCTTTTATATTACTGTATCTTTTATCATTATAAACCAGGTTGCCTAATTCAAAGAGCTAAAAACACATTTAAACCACGTTTTCTTTGGAACAGAATATTAGATGTCTACCTCTGGCAACATCTGAGACATTTGTTCTTCTCAACAAGAAGCTTTTGAGTAGAGTCCTAGAGGGGTCAGTGGGCATAATTATGCAATGTCCAGCTATTTGAAGAGCATTTTACTCATTTCTAAGGATTAATAATGCAAAATCTGTATATTATGAAAGTAGAATGCTGAAAATTTGTATTTAAGATGAACTTCATCTGAAATCATAACTAAAACTTGGATTACCATTATTCTGTGTGTTTGTTTTTTACACACTGAACACCATGTATTAGGTTTTTAATGCATCATTTATCTTTTATCACAAAACATCTTCTGTACCATATAACCTCTGTAATAACAAAGCAAGCTGAGAAACCCACAGAACAAGTTACTTTCATAAATCTGAATAAGCAGGGATTATTCTACAGACAAAATAAACTATAACCAGATTAAAATGTATAAAATTAGAATAGAACAGTGCACTTATTGAGTACAACTAACATGTAAATGCCCTTTCCAAAGAACAAAAAATAGTTGAGAAACTTATATTATGCAACTCATTCTATTACTAAATAAACTGCAGATACTTTCTAATGAAGTAATGAAGTCCTCTTTTAAATCACAGATTACACATGTACACACAAATTACCTTCATGAATGAAACAAACAGCACAGAATATGGCCATAAAATCATCACTTACTTCTGCCTGGAGCCAGTGTGACAGAAATCATTCATAGAGAGACAAGATTAATGAGATTAACTATGAACTCTGATATTATTTACATATTAAAATACTCACAGCATCAGATCATCACAGCATGTTTTTCACACAGAAATAGAAAATACTACTTAATATACATGAACACTTCCACTAAACAGAACTTTGTTAAAGTTATTTTGTAGAATACAAATAAACTGTTGCTTTACCCAGCATGTCTATTATATAATTATATAAAGGAAATATTTAAACACACAGAGGTTACTTTTCTGTATTTGCAACAAAAAAGACAAGAGTCAAATAAAAATATCAGGGACCTTTACTGCAGGTATAACAACGAGATCTAAGAGATTCATTTAGGGTTTTAATTTAATCTTACTTAATACATAAATTTATATGTGTATGAATTATTTCTTGACTTTTCTTTAACTGTACCTCTCTGTTACGTTTTTCTTCCTCTCTACGCCTTTTCTTTCTTTCGCCTATTTTGACCTCAGGTTAGAGCGGAGCAGTGAGGGGGAAGCACAGGGGGGTACAGGTACACTGTAGCTGTCTAGGCCATGAACCGGCCAAGAATTTAACATTAGATCATAGATTTTAAAAAGTCAGGGAGGTTTGAGGTTGCAATTCTGGAGGAACAGGTGCAGTAAATTTGTCACGTTGCAAACATGTCCGGCTCAGGACCGCAGCTGCAGACTGATTTATCAGGTTCAGGAAGAACCGCCCAGCTCTGCTCTGATTGGATAAAACCATGGCTCTGGTTTGCCTTATTTGTTTAAAGTCATCAGTTTGATCATGTATCTTGATTAGATTGGATGGATTAAAAGAGACCATCACAAAAACAACTCAAGTTTTTCTTTTTTACCTTCAACTCTAGGGGGATGGAGAATCTACAAATGTCAAAGCCCTCAAAAATATTCAAGGACTTTGAAGGATTTGTGTCTTTTCCAGGGCCTTAAATTGATTTTCTTTTTCAAATTCCTAAACTTTCAAGGATTTCAAGGACTGGTGGGAACCCTGTTACTGAAGTACCGCAAGTCCCAAATATTTTTAGCCCAGAAGAACATTGAGATGTAGCTTCATTGGCACACTTCCAATTCCAGTTTCCATTACACTGCACCAGAGTACATAATGTACACAAATGCTATAATAAATTGTCTCAAAACTTGCAGCTGTTCTGAACATCTGGACTCGGTTACTTCTCTGATTACTTTAGATCTCAGTGTGGTATATTTTGCATCAAAGGCTTGTCATCAAATATTACTAGCTTCCTTTTCTTTCTACAAATGGATTCCATCAATCAGCTGTCATGTTATAGAAGATCAAATGCAATCAAAGCAAAAAGAAGACAAGAAAGAATCCATCCTACTGAACAATAAAAAAAATAGTTTGGTGATGTACAATGATAAGATGTAAACAAATAAAGACTACCAATTTTACAAAGGCGGTTTATATATATTTATGCAATAAATCTAATTAATATCCACCTACACCAACTTTTAAACAGTTCTACAAACTCGTAAATAGTTAACAGTGCAAATATTTTACACCTTCTAAAGCCAGCAATTTTCAGGCTGAGCAGAGATAGAAAGAACTTGCTTCCTCTTACACAATCAAGTGCTCCCACACCAAGCCTTTGATCTGCATTTGCATCTGTGCACATACATGTCTCCATGCATACAGCTGCTGCTGCTAAAGGCCTGCATGACAGATAGTCTCTCTCCTGCCATGCATATGTGTTTTATTAAAAAGAGTTTTGGCATACCAAGCCACTGCAGCAACCCTGGAGCACACGCAAACATGTTTGTTCTTCTATCCTCATGGGGACTTTGCATTGACTTCTATTCATTTACTGGTTATTTCTATAGCATGAACTTAACCCCTGACTCCAAACCTAACCTTGCAGGTACATACCTAACCCAAAACCTAACCTAAACTCAATTGACATGTTAGTCCTAAACCAAACCCACCAATGGAATTTCACCCAATGGGGACCAGGCTTTTGGCCACATAGCAGTGTCCTCACCAGGCTGTATGTATTAGGAAAATGGTCAAAACTCACCCCCGCCAGGTAGCAAAAACATGTACACACACGCACACCCACCCCCACACACACACACACTTACAGACTAGATGAAAACTGGAGAGAGACTGGTCCTAATGTGCATAATTAACTTAACCCTCATCACTTGACTTTAAAAAGGCTGTTTTGAGGACTGAGAGAGAAAAAATTGAGGCTGGAAGAGTGGTCCTTTACGTCTAAAATATTCATTACTGTGTTTTGGAGCACCTTCTGATTTCTGTTTTTTTCCTTTAGGGGACAGATTGTTGCTGAGTTCAGAGATGATACAAAAGGCTAGCTAAAAATGGGAAGAGTCACCATTTCAAGCTATACATACAAACTGAAAATACAAAAACAATTAAAGGCTAAACATCATAAGATCATCTTTTGCTGTGAAATGATGGAAGTGTAACCAATTTGGTCAAACCTGGAATCTTATCAGATGTCAGCTCCTGCCACACCAAAAATTAGGTTGCTATAAGTATGAAAAATTCACTGAGTTATAGCCATTTTACAGGGGCAGTCAGCTTAAAACCGGTTGACTCCAAAGGTTAATCATTTGTATATCTAATGAATATTTTCTGCAAGTTTCAATAAAATTTATTCAGCGATTCTTGGGACATTACATAACAGCCAGATACACACAGACATGGGAAAAAACATTATTGTCTGCATTTGACTTTTAACAGTGGGCATAATATATGGCCAGAAACTGTCCCAAATGGTTTCATTGTCCTAATTCTGTCTTAGCAACAAGAAATGAAAGTTTGTCACATGTGAAATGCGGTAAAGTAGCCAGGAGAGGCTGTCATGAATCCAGCAGAACAGGAGTTGAGAGTCAGAAGGAGGATGGAACAGGAGTGACTGGCCAAGAAAACCTTCCAGCCTCCGGTCTGGTCCTTTTCCTTCGCCACCTCCTCCCCATCAGCCCACTGTGCCAGTGCTGACTGCTACCAGCCACAAACATCACCTCCCATCAGGGTCAGGGCGGCACAGAAAAGGTCAGCTCGCCGACAGCTGATTGGCCGGGATGACTCCAGTTAGCGACCTGTGGCCAATGGGCATCCTGATGCACCTGATGTGACACACACTGCTCCGAGCGTCCTCACGGCACACCGGGACAAAGACAATGGGAATGGCGAAAATAACAAAAGCCTGCTTCATTCCAAACAAAGACAAACATGAATCGACTGTACAGGCCTGTGGCAAAAAAAAAAAAAAAAAAAAATTCAAAAACTGAAAAGTTTATCAAGTGGCTATTAAATATGCAAAGCTTAGAGAAGAAATGTGGAAAATATAAACAAAAAAGTACTTTGCTGGCAGGGCTCTAAAGATAACTGAAATAGACTTCACATCTGGGATTCAGGATTGGTTTCCTGCAGGTTAACACAAGTTAACAATGCAATGAAATGCTTAGGATGAGAAGAACTGTTCAACTCGCTATAAAAACATTAAAATCAGTTATAATGGTAAAGTAGAGACGTAGATGTTACAGTCACATAGGGCAGCAGAAATGAACATATTGAGTTTTACACGTTACTTGGTGCAGTATCAGGGGCGCCGCCAGGAATTTTGGGCCCTGTGACAAAAACTCCAATTGGGGCCCACCTGCGCAGCTGCTCTCACCACATCTTTAGAATCTAATGCTTTATTCACACTGCAGGTCTTA
>JAUBOC010000050.1:14783807-14795368 GCA_032275365.1 Anablepsoides cearensis | reverse complement strand
ATTTTTTTGTCTGGGGCCCCTATCAGTCAAGGGCCCTTGGAATTGTCCTAACTTTTCCCCCCCTTACGGCGCCCCTGTGCAGTATTACTGTGTTTAATTATCTGACAACTTGCATGTAATAACTGTCTTTGAGTATTTTTGTGTGTGCTGGCAGGTACCATACAACACTGTGATGCAGCCCATCAACAGGCTCTCAATAACGCAGGTGCAGAAGTTTGTGAGGATCTTCAACCTTCTCAGGAAGTTGAGTCTTTGTTTTTTACCACAGTGTCTGTATCTAATACACAACCTCAGCGTTGTTTATGGTTGAAACCAGAAGTTTACATACACTATATTAAAAGACACAAATGCATTTATTTTACATTGTGACATAGAATCTGAATACACTTTGCCTGTTTTAGGTCAATTAGGATTATCAAATGTTGTTCTATTTGCTAAATGCCAGAATAATGGTAGAGAATTGTTTAAGATATATTTTATTACTTTCTTCAAAGTCAAAAGTTAAAATACACTAAGATTACTATGACTGGAAACAATTTGGGACATTTGCTATCATGTCTTTGGAAGCTTCTGATTTATTTCTGGCTTATTGACAAAATCTGAGTTAATTAGAGACACACCTGAAACACACTGTCTCCTGGAAAGAAATCAGCTGGAATTCTTCTTAATAAATTATTATTATTATTGGAATTAAAGATATCACATCAAAAAAGTTTTTGATATTTTTATCAGAAAATATAAAATTATTGCATTTTAAAAGTATTGAGATTAGTATTTTTATGAGTAGTTCCTGTATAAAACAGAGCTTTGCTCATGTTTGATAACTCTTAATAGTCAGATGATGAGACTATAGGATCACAACCACTAATAAAACAAGACCGTATAGTCATCTGTTGTTTATTGATGGTATTTCAAGTAAAACTAAATAGATAAAGTAAAAGTAAAATACTCCCCAAAAATCATTGTTTCTGATAAATTGTGTCACATTAATTTCATTATCTTAGCCATAGCAATGGGTTCAAAACAGGAGAAAAGGAGAAAAACAGATACAGGTGTGTGCATCTGAACATGATCTACATAAAAAAGGCATCAATTTAAAAAACACATTAATATTACAATGACTATTGTTATTATATCAAAGGAACATAGTTTTGTGCTCTGTATTTATTTTACCATTTATTGTCTGATGCTTTAAGGTCTTTGTGAAGTTTACCTAAATTGATTGCACCTTTTCTTAACAGGAAGAAAGGGGGAAGACACGCAGAGACAAAAAGGGCAGCACTGGAGAGTTGGGAAGCCAAAGAACTAAGACAAAACCGTGAGACAGGAGAGGAAGAGAGGGTGAGGAGAGGAAGGGTGAAAAAGAAAAGGAAGAGTGAGACAGTAGCTCTGAGAGGAGGAGATACAGGAAAATAAACATGTATGAGATGTGTGTTTGTCACTAAGTTAAAGAATAATCTGTCTTGTAGTTCTGGCCTGGTGAAACTCAGATACATGTAATGTACAGTATTATATAAGCAAGTTGCAGCACTCTGTGTAGTGTCTTGGTCTGATGTAAATCCTGTTTAATTGACAATATTCCCAAATATCCCTTTG
The DNA here is from genome assembly GCA_032275365.1 of Anablepsoides cearensis. Classification (NCBI taxonomy): domain Eukaryota; kingdom Metazoa; phylum Chordata; class Actinopteri; order Cyprinodontiformes; family Rivulidae; genus Anablepsoides; species Anablepsoides cearensis. The sequence continues at coordinate 14,793,772 of JAUBOC010000050.1, read as the reverse complement.
AAGGCGGTGGCGGCAGGGGAGGCTTAAAGCACATTGTGCCCAGGGGCCTCTGAAATGATAATCTGGCCCTGGGCACAACATCATCAATGCACTTCTCTATGTAGCCTATGGCAGAGCCTAAGCATTGAAGTCACCATCAGCTGAGTCTGCCAACATCTGCCAGTTATTTCAAAGCAGTCCTGTAAGGCCTCATCCGCCACATTGTCCCATTTGTAAATGTCTCTAGAAAACTGTTTTTATAGGGCCCTACCTTATGCTGTGTTGCAATTCAGGGGCTGCAGCCTACCTAGACCATGCCCCACACAGGCCACACCCAAGGCAGCCTGTGTAGACTGCACAAAACAACTGTGAAACAAGACAGTCTAGTCTTCAGATGATGTATGTTTGTATGACTGCCCCATTACCGTAGTAATACATTTTATAACACGTGTCTTCAGACCTAAAATGTGTTGGGACTTTTTACTGAAGGAATAACTTCACAATTAAAATCCTTACACAAAAATAAATAAGAAAAACATTAGTTTGGGTTTTCCTCCCGTATCAGCACTCATAATTGTATTTTATTTAACATCTCATTGCAGTATGAATTTCATCAGCTAAGTTACTAAACATACATTTAAAAACAAATTGTTTGGTTTGTGATTAATTTCCAAACTACGTTGTTGTTTTCCTGTTTAGTTTGCTAACGCCGCAATGAATACTGGGATATCCTTGGCCGAGAAGAATACTCAGACAAAGCCTTCATTTTCAGGGTTTTGTGGGCTGCATTTATCAACTGTATGCGAAGAAGCCCACAAATTGGGACAGTCTTCAACACGTTGCAGTCACGTAAGTGGTTGACAAAAGGAACTACGGTGGACGCATCCCCTGAATTGAGACACAGCTCGTTTGTAAACAGGGGTTTGTAACGGTCTTTAAATTGGGTGTAACAATGGTCCCAAATCTGCCCCTCCGTCCTGCAACTGCTAGATCAAACCCAGAGGTCACCTGCAGACCAGCAGCATCAATTATCAATAATAAAGAACTAAAAACAAAAACCTATGCACGGACACCTAAAAATACAAAACAAGCTGAAACTATCTAAACCTTACTTAACTAAAAGAATGTGCTTACACTGTGACAAACAAACTAGTTTGAAGACCCTGATCTCTGAATTGTGCTGGAAAGAGGCAGAAATCTAATGAAAGGCTTGACGAACCAATTGAAAATTAAAATGGATATATTCATATTTCTGTGTAGTAAGAAGGGAAATGAATATTCATAATTGTCCAGTTGCTAGTCATCCACTAAGTACAGTGTGTGTGTCTAAGTGTGTGTGCATGTGAGACTATTTAATGGGTAATTAGCTGAGATAAGAAACTAATAAGCTCTGTACCTCAAACAACAGCTTCCTATTGCACTGACTTTACAAATGTATCTTGAAAAACAGAAGTCCTGTGGATGGAAAAAGCATCATCCCATAATAATGTGGAATCATGCAAACACCCACAGTGTACAAAGAGTTATTGGCCTTACTACTTTTTATTGAATACGTATCTTGCAGCTTTTCAAGCTAGAGTTTTAAACTAAGATCATCTTATGATGAGAAGGGACAAAGTTATAGACTTTTTGGTCAAACATTGTAAATGGTGTTATGCACAAAAGATGGGCACCAGTTCTATGTGATACTGAACAAGATCAAGAGGGTATAAAGCATGGATGGATGGATGGATGGATGGATGGATGGATGGATGGATGGATGGATGGATGGATGGATGGATGGATGGATGGACGGATGAAAAAGGTTATTAAGAAAATGACATTTTTTGTTTAAACAAAATAAAATGAGGCATAAATTTTACCATAACAACAATATTTTTCATTGATCAGGTTCCACCTTCCCCACATAGCTTTTCAAATATTAGATTTTAGAGAACAGAGTTTTATCATGGACCACTTCCACAGAAGTATTGAATTTATGTGTTATCCCAGCAATAAATAGACAGGAGTTTTTTTTTTTTTTTTTTTTACTTTAAACTTTCATCCTGATACTTTGTATCATTAACTATTCTGATGTTTGTTGTCATTTTTTTTATTTATTAGACCTGCATCAAACAAAATATCCTGCATCGCTTCCTGGGTGAGGGAAAATTCTTGATTTATCACTAGATTTCCCTTTCATCTAATTTTTCACAGTCTCATATTACTTTACATGGGGGGACATTAAGTTTGTGTTCAATTGCTGTATGTTTTTATGCCTATAGAGTTAAATATAGAGGTTGACCAACTCATGAGTCGGTCAATTAATCTGGCTTATATATACTTTTTATTTAAATAATTAACCTTTGCGGTCACTAAGCTGATTAAAAGGTAGGCTCTGTTTGTTGGAGAATCAGTGGTTAAAGCTTGACCGTTTCTCCTTGTGTCAATGTTTGTCTTTCTACGATAGTGCAGATTTTTGTTTCGTTTGTAACTGTGTCTGTTAAAATGTATATTTCACCTTTTCTTTTTATAAAACCTAGCAGATTATAATGTATTTTTGAATATCAAATTGTTTCAATTACTGCCCAAATCTCAACAAACATACAAAAATTACATAATATAAAAAATAACTTAAAACCAAAAATGAATAAATAAAAAGCAAGTTAAAGAACACAGACACAGAGACAAAAATATCATTGCTCATATTTTGCCTTTGCAGCAGGCAGTACTAAAACTAATTATTATTTATTATTTAGTTTTGACTGGTAAAGATTGGCTTCAGCCATTAAAACAACCTATTAGCAGATCGATTGATTGAGTTTGTAAGAGCTTTATGAGTCTCTCACTGAAACGTATCATCTCCCCACTATAACACAACAATAGTACCCAAGAGATCTATCATCAAAAGCTGATATGAATGAACACTAAACAGATTTGGAAACACAACACATTATTGTTCTGTTTGACCTCTCCTCACTGTTTAGCTAATTTTTCTTTATCTTGACTTATGTGGGTAAAGTTAACTGCTGCTGCTGTTGTTGCGGTGCTTTTGAGCCCTAAAGGCTCCTGCATGCTCCCTCCGAGCCGAACAGTTGATGTGCAGTCACACGGTTTTTCTGCGTTCGTTTTCGCAAACACCTTCAGAGTCCCTGAGACACACTGTGCCGAGCTCTGGGGAAACCCCTCCCGCTGCAGCATACTTCACTGCATAGGGTTTCCTCCCGCTGGAGTCTACAACGTAGAAAAAAAAAGTCAGAGATCCATCACCCAATGTTACTTATCCACAAATCTGTCCCGGTTAAAGCTCCAAAGTTTTTATCAATGCCTGTTTTATCTCCATCCATGGGTTTTTGGCCATTTTCCTATCTTTATAAGTCGCTGCTTCCTGGTACAACAGTCGGCTCTGGAAGCAAGTCGCCTTTATTTTTTTTGAAGCAATTGGTTAAAGCAAAATGCAGCATCTGAGCTCTTTCTGCATGAACAAACACGCCCACGAACTTCTGACCAATCACACAATAAGTTCTTATGTGGAGGGGGGTGAAAAGTTCTGCCGACTGGTTGTGTCAAGAAGCTGCTGAAATGTCAACAATGCGAACAGAATGACGCAATTTACGTCATGAAACTGCGACAATCTGAACCCATTTCAGCAGTTTGGAGAGAGTATGCAGAGGCCTTAAGGCCAACCTGAACAAGTTCAGAATGAAATGAGTAAAAGTAGGAGCACATGGTGGGCTGGGTTGGCAAAGTTGTCTTTATAATAAGGTCTTATACAATCTTCTTAAAATAGGGAAAAATAGTTAGAAGCAAATGGTCAACAATGTTTATATAGATACACATAACTTATTTGTTGATAATCTACTTATTTGAAAAAAGTTCCAGGTACTAAAGTTTGAAGAGGATGGGCTCTAGAGCAAATGTAATTCGCTACGACAGATTTCCATCATTTTGAAAGTGGCCAGAATTACTGTAATTTCCATCAGCTGTGAAAATTAGGGGTAAAAAAACAGGTTGTTTTCTGTTGCGGTCTCTAAGTCAAATGACACAGGATTAAATGGACACTGTTTTCAACTAAACAAACAAACCCCAGAGCCAGAGTTTTATCCAATCAGAGCAGAGCAGGGATGGTCTTCCAGTGAGGCCAGGTGCAACGGAGATACCTGCAGGTTCAAGCACCTGTCAGTCCTGAGTGAGCAGAACTCCTGCATCTAAAACCATCCATCCATCTATCCATCCATCCATCCATCCATCCATTCATCCATCCTCTACTGCTTGTTCTAGACGATGACAATATTTACTTTGCTCAGACGTGCTGAATGTGCTTAGCTTTTTTATATATTTATACCCAAACTGTGACAGAACTTCTCTCGGAAAAAACATTCAAAAAATGCAGAATATGAAGAACAGTATTGGTTACATGAACTGCAATCATCAACATAATCTAAATTTGTTAGATTGAAAGAGTTATTTAAATAAAAAAATGATTCAGTCTAACAAATAAGAAATTTTAGTTTTTAATTATTTTGTGCAAAGGACAATTATTGCTTGGATTTTGATGCTAGGGAGAGTATGGAAAGTTGGTTTAGTCAAGGTTAAATATCCAGAAGACCATGAAAGAGTTTTCTGGAATCTTCCAAAGGAGTTGTCCATCTGAGGAGCATGTAGTCTAAAAGGCATTTGGCCATGAAATGTTCAGTTTGAGATGTTTAAAATATATTTAGCCCTTAAACATTTACAATTTAGCACAAGTAGTAATAAAGAACTTGCTAATAATAAAATTACTGAATTATAGCAGAACTACAGTTATGGAGTAAATAATGGTTTGTTTCTTTACTCAGGACCTCCTTTAGTTTAAACAGTAAAATTTTCCCTTTTCAGTACGAAAAGAATCATCTAAAAACTATGATGTAAAAATATTTATGTAGCAAGTCAATTAAATTTTAAAAAATCTACCAGTGTTATAAAGCAGTGCAGTAAGCTTCTCCGATCCCTGTATCCACACACCACAACTCTGCCACTGTAAGGCCGTGTTAATATTTGCCCAGCTCACTTCTAATACACATCAGCATCACATGGCTGTTTTCACTGTGTTGTCGCTCGCCAGAGAAAATATTTGCCTCCCTCTCCCTGCTTCCCCACCTTGTCCAAAAGCCGCTACCTTCCCCCCCTCTCTCTCAAACAGCTGCCACCCCTCCCAACTTTTCTCCAGACACACACCGACTGCCTCCCCTTGATAGATAAATGGCAAGTGGATTTGCTTAGCAAATTGTTGTGCTGCCTAAAACAGCAGCGCTGTGGTAAAGACACATGTATGTAGTCGACAGGCAGAAAATAACTTTCCGTGATAGCCTGCCATTAGTCTGGGGCTCCGCAGCTTCAAAAGGGGTGTTATTGGAGGGGAAACCCTACACGGCTGCACAGACTCACTCCTCAAACCAACACGATGAGAGTGATGGTCCACTAAGACGTCACTCATGAACAAACACAGACGCTCCACAACTGGCATGTTTGGCTTCTCGTCTTTCCTCTGGATTGTGAAACACCACGACATTGTCGGGGCCAGCCCCATTAAGGTAGATCTTAAAGCAAACATAACATTGTCATCCCGTCATCTGAGACCTCTGTATTCCGAGAATATCAAAGCCAGAGGAACTGTCAAAAGCCTACATTAATAAATTTCAAACTGAACAGAAAATTGTTTCCCACTCTCCACCCTAAAAGCTCTGATTTAGAGCAATCTCAAACCCTCTGGAAAAAGTATTTACCTCAGAAACGCCCGAGTCAGAAAAAAAAAAAAAGAGAGAGATGGCAAGAGGAGGGAAAAAAGGGAAAGAAAGTCAGGGTCTAATTAGAAGTAATTACAGCCTTTTCATTTCCAACATGATGAAATAATTTGATTCTTTTTAAAGAAAGGGGTCTGGTTTGCCTCAACACAGACAAAGCGCCCCTACGTCGAGAGTTGAGAGCTGTAGCAGGACAATGGCGGTCCTTCTGAGAGCCAAGCGTCACACAGGCCCATAAATCATGCCAAAGGTAGGCTTCAGACGTGGCTATTTGACCGTGCCTCGTTGATGGCCGCCATGCAGGGGTGACCCACATTAGCAAGATAAAATAAATACGGGCAATGGCAGCGCTGAGACAGAAGAGAAGTGGCACGTTGGAAGGAGAAAAGGGACATACGTCACCACAAAACACTTCTGCCTGAACATGCATCCACAGCATTTTGATCAAAGAGAAGGCATTTTAATCTATGTTTACAGAGAAAAATATATATTTATGTTGCTTTTTCCAGGAAAGACTACATTTTTAAAAACAAAATTTCTAATGATGTGAATGTTTTTTTTTAATGATGAAGATAGGGCCAGTGAGAAAATGAGAAAATCGGAATGGAGAGAAAAAAGAAAAGAAAAGAGGATTCTGGAGCATAATTATAAGTATAATGCAGATAAATTAGCATGGAGAATACAGGCCTAAGTTTGTCTTTCTTTTAAGCATCTTCCCAGAGGTTCTCTTGCTGAAGGAGCAAAGGTAAGAAACAACTCGAGCTAGCTAAAACTCTTTTTCATCTTACTAAGAACAAAGCTTATTGGGGTCTTTCACAGCCTTAAAGGCCTCCCTAATCAAAACCAACTATTTTGTTTGTTCAGCAATAAAAAAGAAATTTCTGTTAAAGGCTAACAATAGAGATGCTGTGAGTCAGGGGCAACTCTAGGATCTGACCTTTAGGGGGGCTTAGCCCAAGGGTTTGGACCCAAAGGAAGATGTTTATTGGTGCAATTTTCTAAATCTCACTGCTTATTCACATACATACACATACAAAATGAAATATTTTTGTCCAACTAAAACAATTCAAGACTACATATATAATGAATTTGAAACAGAATCTCAGAAGTCTACATTTACCTGCCAACACCTGCTTACATCAACGAGACACATATTCAAATTAACAAGCAGTTGTGGAGTGAAACAGTCCTAGGGGGTTCTGGGGTCATGCTCCTCAAATTTAAAAAAAATCTACCGGTACTCCAAACTTTGCATTTTCCATTTTCTAACCATTTGAAGAACATTTTACTAAATTCATAAGATAAATGAAAAAATCAAAAATCAGTTTATTATTAAAGTAGAACACTTAAAACAATTTCGTAACCTGAACCTTATTTGAAAATCATACTTAGAAATTGCATATCCTGTTTTTTTTTTTTTTTCTTACTTGAACTTGGCTGGGGGGCTTTTCTGTTTAAAAAAGAAATGCATGTCCATCTATGGAAATGTAGACATTATGGGTCAGAGTTTTGCTGTTTCAGTTCATTCCTGTGGTGGGTCTATCATAGTTGCAGTACAAATCATCTCTCTCTACTCTGGGATAAAGTGAGTATAAAATAGGCTAACTAACTCTGTCCTTTCTAGCTACAGTCTAAAAAACTGAGCTTAGCCTAACTTTAAGGGTAAAAATCACTAGCTTAAATTAAATTATAACAATAATCACTCCTTACCAATGGCCTAGCCCAGTTAAAGCAATATGATCATCATCCATCATGTTTATTAGTAGCTAAATACATCTATTGAAACGGCAGTAGTGGGCTAGAAAAATATGGTTTCCTTCTAACATAACTATATATCCAACTTTTACTCCTCGTTTCATTTTATTTCTAAATTCCTCACAAGCAGTTCATGCAGCTAACTTCATGTTCCTTCTCTCAGTGAACGCTCTTACCTAGCTTAGCAGAGCAGCTGCATCACACTGCAGCTGCAGCTCATCTGTGATGCATTCAAGTCCAGAGAAAACTCAATTTTAAGTGTTAACCATACCAGATACTGCGTGACTGGCGGAGGTGTGCTCTCTACAAGTGCTTCTAGTTCCAAATTGATAAAAAATTTTGGTGAATGTAAGATTTGAAAACAAATGTTTCTTATAAAATAGTAATGAAAGTTTCTTTATTTTCAGGGGTGTTGAGTTCAAGTTTAGGGGTGCCTAACCTTGAGTTGCAGAAACTCATGCAGAGGATAACAGTCAAGAGCAGATTGGAGGCATTTTAGCATCAAGAGATACTTTGGTAACAGACAACACATAAAAAACTATTTTAGAAGATCTTTTGAGAACCTAACAGAGCCTGACCCAAGAGAGCTAACAGAACCTAACAGAACAGACTCTTTATGTGTTTTTTCTTCTCCTTCTTCCTCCTGCAGGTTGCTCGTCTTTGACTGTCAGAATCTTGCAGTGTAATCTTTTTGCTACATTAAATAATTTGCAGTTTTCAGGAAGACATGCAGATGTGAGTTTCTGTCACATCCTGTTATACCATCCAGCCTTTAGTTGCGTCATTCTCTGCAGGTTCTAGTCAAAAACTGGAATCACTGGATGGAAATCTGTTGTATGAAAAGTGTTTTTTTGCCTACTAGATGATGTTTGACCTGTCAGAGCAATATACTCCTTATCTGCACAGCTTTACATTTATCTTTGCGTATGTGTGTTGGGTATGTCTGTGTGTATCTGTGTCTGATTCCAAGAGAACCGGAAAATTAAGCAACAAAGATGATGGAGGTCAGAGCCCCCTTTCATGCTTACAATCATAGCATAGGCCCCATTGGGCGTGTAAAGCTGAGCCGAGCATCTGTCTGTCTCTTCTCACTTTTACAAACCACACACACACACACACACATTCGCACAGAGACATTCTGAGATATAGACATAACTACCCATGCAGGCTTCCCCTTCCCTGCCTCCCTGTCCACCTGGCCTTTTGATGATGCCTCACTTGCTCATGACAACGCATCGATTTTACTTCTAACCACTGTGCAAGCCGTCCGCCTGGAGAAATCCATTAGGGCCAAACAGTTCTCATCCTCCCATTGAGTGACAGCCATGACAGCCCCCCACCCCCAATTGCCTCGTTGCAGACTGACAGCTCTGTACTCAAACAGGCCTTTTACACAGCAGCTCTAATAGTTTAAAACGCTTACCATTACCAGGCTCAGACACATGGAGGCCAGATAGTGACCAAGAAGGGGAAGCGGGTGCAGGAAGTAAGATTTTTTTTTTTTTTTTTTTTGGCAAAACAGCTTCTGATAGCAGACAACTCCTCCTGGCTGCTGCATGCCTGAAGCCAATGTGCCCATTCCCTATCATTTTCCAAAAACAGCTATCTGGAAATGCTCTCACAAGGGCAAATCCTTGATCTCCATATAAACCTTCCCTGTATTATCAATGTGAAAACCAACTGGTATGAAACTGTTATTTTTCCACCACTCAGGAGGTAAACCACTGACAGCTGTAACAGTATAACGTTTATTCACCATTTTTAACCATGACCGTGAGGATCTGCACACACCTTTGGCAAATGGTGCCTCCCAAGGCTACGGCACTAAATATGAATGCCTCCTATGTCGGCAACAAACTGCCAGTTGTGCTTCTCACAGAGTTTGAAGTGTAGAGTGCAATTAGTGAACGCATGTGTGATTAGTAACTGTAAGATCTGTGTGGCCACCTTTATATCTTGCTTCTAATTTTTTCTTTTTCATATTTAAATCAATCAGTTGGGGTCTATATAAACTGCAAAGCTTTGGTCTGAATTCCTCCTTATTGTAACTCCACAAGCCCCGCACATTTTCTGAGTTGTGTCTCAGATCAACTTGTTTTGAGGCTGTCTCTTTAAATCTAAATGAGGAGCTTCACGCCCACCCTCCTCCAGATGGCTGCCATTGTTAATTACCTCCGCCAAGGGAGGAGGTAATGTTTTCAGTCACGTATGTCTGTCTGTCTGTCGTTCTGTCGGTCTGTGGACAAAATTACTGAAAGACTTGTGGACGGACTGTCATGGAATTTTTTACCACATGTGGGTATTGGCCAAAAAAACACACCATTACATTTTGGTTATGATCTGGATCACGATGCGGATACAGGAATTTTTATTTTAATTTGAGGCTCACATCATATTAGCCTGGCCCTTGCCTTCCTACGCAGTTCCGCTCAATTCTAGTTTCGCTTCACTGCTACGTCTGGGATTTCT
>JAUBOC010000050.1:14761063-14774650 GCA_032275365.1 Anablepsoides cearensis | reverse complement strand
TGTTAATGTGTGTGTGTGTGTGTGTGTGTGTGTGTGTGTGTGTGTGTGTGTGTGTGTGTGTGTGTGTGTGTGTGTGTTTTACGATTAGAAAATTAAGTCCAACAGAGACATAAACTAAAAAAACACTGATAAAACTAAATATTTGTTTTCTACATTATGTTTGTAAAAAACTGCCAATTAAAAACTGAATATTTTATTAGTAAGTTATAGATGCATAATAATGATAAGTCACGGCAAACATTGTTCTCGCTGTAATAACTTTTTTTAATTAATTGCCTAATCAAAAAACTTTTTTTTTTTACAGTGTCGTGGTTTTAACAGCCATTTACAGAGGAGGCTGAGTTTAGAGCGAGACAAACCATTTATGGTGGAGGCCCTTGGAGGTTGCATTTCACCCCAGTTGTTTAACCATCACGGTTGAGCCTTGCACTGGGAACATATGCTCCAACCCCCCCCCCCCCCCCACACACACACACCCCATCCCCACGAGAATCCCAGCCACACCACCCCTCCACTCCACAATTAAGCTTTCAGCTTCACTTTAGGTTTCTGCACTGTGGCTTTGAAACTGATCACTGCGGAGCGGATCAGAATGACTAAAGTTTAATTGATTTAATGTTATGTGTGCATGTATGCTGGTGTTTATGACACAGATTTAATTTGTTTGTATCATTCCTTAATGAAGAGTACATTTATGTTTTTTTTTTAACTACGAGGGGCAAATGTTAAAAACTGAACTAATTACATTAGATTTGTGAAAACAAAGACGTTAAAAATGACCCAGATTATTTAAAAAAAACTGAACAAAAAAGCAGCAATGAGGTTTAAAATTGATTAATTCAAAAAAGCAAAGAAAAAGCTAAAAAAAATTACAATGACTGTTTTTTGTAATTAATTAAACTTTTCTGGCATCTGTTTGTCTTCCTTTTACAAATAATAAATTTTTGTTTTGTATGTTTGCATTTAAACACTCTATATAAAACAAATCAATTAGATTATGCAGAACTTCCTCCTTCTTTGTGCAGTTGTAAAGCAGGGTGTAAAACTATTATCTCTGCCTCTCCAGTAAGGTTATCGCGTTGTATCTTATTGCCTTTACCTGCTCCCGTTCACTGTGAACATGCACTGATTTGAATAAGTGCCGCTCCAGAGGCTTTCTTATCAGATCCTAGACGGGTGTGCCAACACAGCAGTATCAGGTACGCACCATCTTTCTATCTGCTGCCCCCCACCCCAAAAAAATATCTAAAAGAGAAAAAAAATCATGAAGAAAAGGGAAAGAAAGATGAAGAGTTTGTCTGATATATAATCACAGCCAGGTTGGATATGTGGAAGTGACCAATTCATGTTATTTATTTTTATTTTTTTAGCCTTCTTTTTTAATGTAGTTTTTTTTTCTAGAAATCATTTTCATTCATTTAATACTATTTTTTTAAGTGAAATAAAAAATAAACCTTAAAAAAATTGACGAAAACTAAAAGTAGATCCACTAATGTGCAACAATCATCCGCCAAAAGCATGATTTTATAAATGTTTTGTTTGAATAATGAGTTGCAAATAGACTTTTTTTTTTGCCACTACAACACGCCAGAGGAATACAATTCCCCAAAGATGAACTGGTTTCCAGTTTCATGTTGTTTGCTTTTGCTCTTCGAGTAGAAAACACCATCACCGGATTAGAGAGGTTAGTGAGGACAGTCGCAACGTGACCTCAGAGGATTTTATCCTCGTCGGGTAGGTTAACGCACTAAAAATAAATAAATAAATAAATAAATAAATAAATAAATAAATAAATACACCGAGGCCATTTCCCCGGTCCTCTCTAACAGGCTAACCTGCTCCCTTCATTAGGGCTGCTGTGGGGACTTATCACTGTGTAGTCTTTGTCCTTGCTATAATTGCCCTCTCGGCATGTCAGCCCACACCCATCCACCCACCGCCACCACCTCCACCATCATCATCATCGCAGCAGCCCCACACCAAGCCAGCCGGCGTCAGCTCCCTGGTGACAGGCCCGGTGAGACGGCGGAGTGGGGAGCCTCTCCTGAGACCTGCTGATCGGCCCCTGAGCTCTGCCGGTACAGAGAGGCTTGTCCTAGTTAAAAACAGCCGCCGCCGCCACCACCTCCCCACCCACAGAACGCCCTCGTCTGCCCCACCACGAACGCAGCCTCCGACTTGGCTCAATTTATACACCATCATATGATTCTGGTCGTACTTTTACCAAAGAAACTCAAGAACATTAAAAAAGAACCCGCTCCTCTTACTAATATCAGTGCTTTTAATTATTTGCCATAATAATAAATAAATCAAACTTTAATTTTCATTATCTGAACAAACTGAACTCTATATTCTACACAATTTCATCTTATTTAACATTATATATAAACTAATACAATTGTTAAGTCACGGATCTGAACTGAACTTTTATCCGAGCCAACAGAATTTCATCCCACGATCAAGAGCTCCACATGCATCACCCAGCAGGCAGCCGTGTTCTGCAAATGATCTCCTCGCCTGCTGCTTTCTAGCAAGTTAAATGGCGCCATCTACTGTCCGCCAAGAGGATCTTGTACAACTTCTTTGAGCACTTAACCAGATTTGTAGAAAGTAATTGGTTTTCTGATGTTGCAGATGATTTTGCAAGATAGCAGGCGTGCTTTAAAATGACCATCCGTGTTGGCAGCGTGGACTGGCTAATTTGAAATTTAACCATAAAAGACACCAAGAGATCGGTGTTGCAGCATAATCCTGACCTGTTTGTTTGCTGATTAAACAGAATAAGTAAATAAATGTTTCTCCTTCTTTGCGCGATGTGTTCCTTTTTATCAAGCTCAAGTGTTCTTATTTAATTTTTCTCTCCCCCTTGTGTAGTAATCGATGTGTCAGCGTTTTCGCGGCTGGCTGCAAGGGTTTAGACCCGTGTCTCTGCATTGAAGGGCTTAGGGGGAACAGAGGTTAAAGTGGTGCTGTGTCCAACAGAGGGAGTGACAAAAGGGTCTTGTGCTTTTTCTGTGTACAAGCTCTTTTATGTTTCATGTACACTAAAACTTGTGGATTCTTGACTGGAAGGCAAGAAATGTCTCTTATCCACTGCTATCCCCCCGTGTCCCTGTAAGAAAATTGAACACAGTTCTGCGGCGACCGTGTTGATGAGATTTTAGTGGCAGACACGGAGAATGACCTAACCTTCCCCTCCCCAAAACAACATCAGCCACAAGGGAAGATGCAGAAGGATGCAAAGAATGTCATAGATGGTTTACAGTTTGAACAAGTTTGTTGCGCCTTGTCTGAAATAACATTAATGTAGAAACGTGTCCCTCTAATTAGACACGGCGTAGATTTTATGCAGCCCACAACAAACAGCAAGACCCCACCGCCTTCCTGCTTCCGCGCATCTATTCAACAGAAACCCCCAACGAGTCTTGGGAGTTTTCTGCAGGGGTGCTTTATGTGCCCCACAGGGCTTCAAGACAGTAAGATGTGACTACAGCACACCGAGGATCCAGTCAAGGACACCGGCAGCATCACTCACGCTGCCATTATTTGCTCATATTTAAAGCTTAGGAAGTGCAGTGCTTACCTGGGGGACTCTGCACACACACACAAAGAGGAGGACGGGTGATTTCTGAGGCCTATGGGTGTGCTGAGCATTAAAGAAGACGCAACACAAGCAAGGAGGAGGGAGAGTTAAAAAAAAAAGAAAAGAAAAGAAAGAGGGGAGAAATAGAGGATTTTATATGTTAGCCCGGTTATACCAGCATTTTTTATGGACAAATATTTTTCCTCTTGTCAGAGCGGGATAAGAAATCACCATAAGGTTGGGGAGCATGAATATTGCCCTTGAGGGTCCACTGTTGCTGCTCCGTTTTATGGTTGACTAGCAATCAGCCACCAATTCCGGACCGGCAACCCCTTCATCCATCTACGTCAGCAATTAATCAATTAAACGGGCAGCGGGGAGGACTGGAATCTGCAAGGTGTGTTAATACAATAGCCTGTTAGGGTTGATGTAATTTTATCACTAATGTCAGCCATTCATCACAGCTTATTATCTGTTGCGCATAGACAATGGTCAATATCGCTTCATAAATGTGAAAATCATGGGGGTGCTGTGATATTAGGCCTGAAGGATGACACTAAATAATAGGCTGCAGAGCATGGGGTCCAAATTTAGCAGTAAGCCTATACTCAAACAAGCACAGACTCTAAAGTGAGTGAGTATAGGGCAGGAGAGCAAATACAATGTACTTCATGCAATTTCTAAACAATCTGCTTCTGATATTAGGTCAGTTTGATATTTAATCAAATATTAGTTTAAAAGAACAATAAAAAAAAACTTGAATCTTTGCTGACCCAGAGACATTTTTGAAAACATACAGCTTAAAAAAATGCTTAAACGTTAATTTGTTATCAATTGGGTTTTATTCCAACCATGAAGGCAAATCAGTGTTTGTTCGACAAAATGTGTAAATAGATGATGGCGTGTAGGCGGAGGACCTGTCCGCTAGCTTGCCTGGTGCATGAAGCGTGTGTGGGCCAGACAACATGTGATACATGAAGTGAGAGCGGTATTTGGCGCTTCGATTGATACGAGGGCTTGAATCTCCAACGCAGTGTTTTGGACTCAAGCCTCTTGACAGCTGACAGTTTGCACTAACATTTCATAACTTCAAATGTCACCATTTTCTGGGCCAAAATATTTTTAAACTTCTAAGCGGCATGTTTGTTTTTTTCTACTAAAAATTATTCCAAGTTAGAAGAGAGCAGAATAAACTTCTAAATAAGGTCTAAAAGGGCCAATATACATTCTAAGAGTATATTGGCATTTTACTGCTGCATTGCAAACTTTAAGAGTGATCATTTTATTTGATCTTTTTTACAAAATGTAAAAAAAAACATTTCTTATGTGCCGTCCCTGGGGAACAATGTGCACCCTGTTTTAACGGTAGGGTTTAACATATCAGAATGTCATTTAAAAAAAAGATCTGGTCTTTACCAAGTTTTTAAATTAATCAAATCTTACCTCGAGTGTGGAAAACAGAAAACAGATTAAGTCATTTTATTATTTATTAAACAAAAACAAAGCCAAAAATGCCATGTGCAGTAAAACAAAGTCCACTTTTCCTCCGTCCATAAGTGAGAAAGTCTAATGCAATTAAGATCAGCAGGTTAGTCTATTTCTATCAAATCAGGGGTTTCAGCAGCTTTGAACACAGGTTTGCTGTAATATAATGAGATTTCCAGTGTTTTTTATCAAGCCATTTAAAGTATTATTTCTATGTGCTTAGAAAGTTCAGGCCCTTAAAACAGCTTGTTTTGAGCTTGCAAATCTCACAGAGACATTATAAATGGTTCTGAGCTTCAAAAACTGAACTTGATTTGACCGAACAATCCTAATACTTCATAGATAATTATTTACGATCTGGTCAAACTGTTTCAATGGACTTAAGGGCTTTCCTCAGACAGGGGACACAGTGTTGAATAATTCAACAATAAATACTAGGGATGCACAATATATCTGTTTTGATATCGGTATCGGCCGATATTGGTCATTTTTTAGAATATCGGTATCGGTCCGATATTTAAAAATGGGCCGATATTAACGTCCGATATTCATTTCCCACTTTTTAGCTTTAGTTTCTGTTTTAGGAGGGGAGATAGTTGGTTAAGCAGGATCTGTTTGATCATGATAGTGATATTTACGCTGCACAGCCAGAAATAACTGAAGTAGGGAGCCATGGGAGAGGTCAGGTTGTTTTATTTACAGTATCAAAAAAAGACCCAAGTGTGTTTGTGCGTATTTTCATATCAGTGCATCCCTAATAAATCCCTAATAAATACAGTATGTAATCAAAAATTACAACACAGCCATCATGTGGACTGGACAGCAGAGAATGGCAGTCATCCAGCTCTGAGCAGAAAGAATCTGCACAACTATTGGTCTACTGGTACAAACAGCTTCAGTGACACACAAAGAGCACTCCTGTCACCTGGGCCAACATCTTCCTAGCACTCCCAGCTACATCAGCTCAATTATAATGATGGCAATGAGTGATTGCAATTTACTTCTCCCCGTTGCTTAAATAAGCCTGGCCATCACAATGAGAGAGATGGAGGCTGAGATAGCGGCATCACCTACGGTACGCTACGAGCCTACTAGATGCCAGTCTCTGGGATGGTATCAAACATCTCAGCGGCAGACGTGGCATGAAAATAATCTATACCTACAGGAAGTCAATTAAAAAGTGCCAGGGAAGATTAAGAGCAACGTGACAGCGTTTCATCGAGGCTACAGGTTTGTCTGAGAGAAGGGGCGTCTGCTGTGTGAGTGGAAGGTAAAGCGTGTGTGTGTTGGTAGTAAAGACAAGTTGAAAAGGAGGCGGCGGTGGCAGCGGTGGGAGGAGACCATTGCAGAACACTTTTAAAAGCTCTCTCATGAATATTAAAAAGGCCCTTGGCAGTCGGCAGCTCCGCCACAAGTTTGCAAACCACCGTAATGCGTCTGTCTGTGTGGAGAAAAAGCTCAGTTCCTGTATCAATTAAATCAAGCACTGTCACTCTGATGGTCTTCAATGGACGGACAGCTCGCTTCCCCCTAAGCTAAGGTTCTTACCAACCAAACATCTATCATCCTCTCCCCCAACCCCAGTTACCATGTCTCCACCCCCCCCCCCCCCCCCTCCTCACACTCTCCTCTCCTTCTCTGTCCCTCAAGCAGCCGGTTACTGAACGTGCAAATCACTCTCCCCTCCACCTTTAACTCTCACTAAATCTTTTGGCTTTTCCACTTTGCTGAGCCGGGATATTTTATTCCTCCATCAAATATGCATCCCATTAATTAAGTTAAATTACTCCAGACTGCCAAATATCCCCCTGCCTCCATGGGTGTCAACACAGGAATGCATGACTGTGCGCCCACAGTGACACGGCCCCAACACTTAAACATGAGTTACAGCCCGTCGCAGCTCTATCCGCGGGCAGATCACGAGACACGCTTTGGGCTGCTGGAATTAAGCGCCGTTAGCTCCTTCGCCCTCCACCCAGCTTTTAATAAAAACACAATGGATGACACACGCTTCTGACAATGAGCGGACTGATATTTTAATTACACACCTTTCTTTTTGATCTGCCTCTCTCTTCATCTTTTAATTGCTTTCGTTAATCGCTCCTTAACATCCCTCTCTTTAGTTTCTTTCCTCCAACAATGTACCTATGATACGATCGGATCCGTGAACGATGGGTTCAAGATTATTTTTAAAACTGTTCAACAGTGTTATTTAAAAAAAAGTTAGCATTTCGTTTGATTTGGGCTGATGATGTGAAGTAATTTTTGCATATTTCTGACAAAAAGAAGTGCAGGAACGTGGAGGATAAAAGAAATAGTAAGATCATCCACAGTTCAGCCAACAAACCTCAGGAGTTGTTCAGCACACTATCATAAGCTTTTCTGCTGTGTTGGCTCCCTACTTTACATCTGATTTTGCTGTTTAGTGTCTAGACCAAGTGTTTATGCCTCTTTGTCTTTGATTAAAAGGAAATGGTTTGATTATGAAGCCCTGAGGCCCCCGTTGTGAGCCCACAACAGAATATGAGATTGTTATTAAAGCCTAATGGGACTTTATGTGCTGACAGAGTTTTCTCTCTTTGTCTCTTGAGCTCCGAGGTGCTGAGTGGGGGTTCTATTCAAATTCTTCAAACATATCTTTTCACCAATATGAGACTGACGGAGCAAACAGACTATTTCCCCCAAGTACTTGAGCTGCATAATTTGAAACATAAATTTAATAACATTCATAGGCTCTTTGCTCAGTATAAAGCTTTACAACACAAACTTAACTAATGAAGCCATATGTTTGTGGTTTCTCCCACTGAGAGTTACCTGTAAGAACACATGACTTATGATTATTTTAAGTCGGCCGATTCTGCTCCGAGACCCACGAATAAAAATGCAAAAACTGGCTTGAGGATCTGCGCTGATACATCAGTGCTGTCTGAATACCCTTCCTTTTTTTTTTTTTTTTTGCCTTTCTCGTCGTGTATAAGCGTGCCTGTGTTCGAGTGTGTTTCTAATGCAAAAAACATTAATTTTACAAACATCAGCCCAAGGCTACTAAACACTTCCAATCCATTATGCTGCGCTTTATCGTGTTATGGGGGTAACGGGCTGTAAAGCTGTCTCAGTCATAAAGAGCGATCACAGAGCGCCAAGTCCAAGAAGAACGCGTAGCTTTCCAAGCCCTACGCAGTCCTTGTTATCATCAGAGCTGCTCTGTCACATACTTAACCTTTCCAAACCAGCCTTTCTGCATTATTTTCCAAATGACCTTTAGCGTTACTTATTTCATTTCCGATAATGGCACACTAAATTTAGTTAAATGTATTAAAGGAAGATGTGTTTATTTTGGTAAATGAGTCTGCCCTGACTGACAATGACCATGTTCCCAGACTGAGACTCTAAAGTCTCCCAAGCAGTAAACATCAATACATCTTCCTGAAAGGAAGTACCAAGCTCTGTCTGATGAGGAGAAATTATGGCAGTTACACAGAGTAAGTAGATAAGGAATACATGAAGAAGTTATGTATTTTTTTTTATTTTTCTGCTCAGTAACCACTATAGGGCAAAACTCAAGGGTTAAAATCAGTTTAACTTTTTCTTTAAACACGCAAATAAATATTATAAAGTCATTATTTTATTTAACAGAGAACATGCATAAGCATTGAAGACCCCTTACAATTTGCCATTTTTTTCTGTTTTTACCACAGTTTTTTGATTTTCACCTCACACAGCTTTGAAAACCCCTATACAAAAAAATACATTAAGCTATGATGTGTTGTAGCAGTACAGTGTTCAACACAGAAGAAAAACTTCTGAAGAATTTCTATATACCAACCAATTATAGTGAGTCAAGTGAGGAAAGTCCAGCCTTCTTTGAAGCTCGATATCTCAGACATACTTCGCAATAAAAACATTATTAAAGTTTAAACAGGTGACATAAAGTTGGACTTAGCTGGCGTAAATTCTCAGTCATCTAGGATAGAAAATTAAAATAGCTAAAAACAAAACAAAACAACTAGACTCCAGTTCTGTAGGTGACAACATCTCCCCTCCTGTTTGGGGAGCTTTCTCAATTCAAAACTGGTGGAGTTGCAAGCCTTTAAACTGTATGAAAAGCTTTCCAGTATTTAATCATATGCAAATTAAACTATATGCCTCTCACAATGGAGTGTCGTGAGGGTCTTGTTAGCCTGGCTCAAGAAAAGGTTTCTGTCACACGAACCCCTTCTCCACTGTCAAGTCTCACTCTAACCGGTTCCACTCAAATGATGCGTCTCTGTGGCAGTGTGTTCCTCCCCCTGTGGCCGTGATTTTAGGTGGGCAGCTTCACATGTTGCGGTTTTATTGTCTGGTAGTCTGACTTTTGTCTCGGCGGGTTTGACCGAAACCTCCTGATAAACCTGCTCATTTCAACTTCTTCATCAAGCTCAAGCTTTTTGCGCTCATCTCGTAAAATAGATAAAAAGGTTTGCACCTCTCAACAGGAGAAATTTGCAAGTTCTGCCTTGGCTCAGTCAATCCATGGGCAGTCTGCTGACGTGAATTGCACGCAATACCCTTAGAACCACCACTGGTGGGAAGGTCACCCTGCGAAGAAAACTGATTTCGGTCGCTTGTATTTGGGCCGCTTGTATCCGCGATCTCATTCTTTTGGTCACTTACCAGTCGTAAACCGACTGGTAAATCGAGAGCTTCGCCTTCTGGCTCAGCTCTTTCACCACGACGGACCGGTACAGCGCCCGCATCACTCCAGACGCAACACCAATCCGCCTGTCGATCTCCCGCTCCATTCTTCCCTCATTCGTGAACAGACCCCGAGATACTTGAAGTCCTCCACTTGGGGCAGGACCTTCTCCCCGACCTGGAGAAGGCAACCTACCAGTTTCCGGCTCAAGACCATGGTCTCGGATTTGGAGGCACTGATCCTTTGTTTTTGCTCGTTTGAAATAAAAGCCTTCATTCATCCCCTCTCAAACCTTCCATCTTCTTTGTCCAAAATATGAACATTTTGGTTGAGACCTTGAGATGTAGGAGCGCAGCTGTATCTTGTCCTGAAGAGCTTCCTGTGTTGAGCAATGTGTGGATTGGCTGTGGTGGTTTAAGCCGTTCAGTGCAGCAAAGAATGTTCAGACCTCCGTATTGGAGAAACTAAACAGCCTCTGTTTGACAAACACTGTTTGGGGCTTACTTTCTTTTTTGTGTGTTTCTGTCTGCCTGTCTTTTTAGGAGTGCTATCATGGAGTAAGAAACAGGTGCGTGGTTATGGTTATCCTAATAACTTTGATTTTTGTTTGAACGTGATTTTTTGGAGAAAAAGGAGGCAGATACAATAAGATTTTTTTCTTCTTTCTGCTTCCTTTTATTTTATGTTCATTTGTGGGTTTTTTTAAATATATTTTATTTTGTCTTTTAATGAATGAATAAATAAATAAATAAAATAAATGAATAAAAAAAATAAAAAGTTGCTGGTAGCTGCATTAACTTTTCGTTTGATCTTAGTTCTACTTACATTTTTTAGACAGTTTATAGATCAAAACCATAGCTTTTTGTTAGTTTCTATTATTACTGATGGTCCCAAATTATTACTGGGCATTAGAGAAGAAAGTTGATATTTATCAAAGCCCATTTTCACCATGAAAGAAAAAATAAGTCCAATAGGACTCTTAATTATTCTTGTAATTACGACTTTTAAAGTCAAAATTATGACTTTTATTCTCGTAATTATGACTTTAAAAGTCGAAATTATGACTTTTATTCTCATAATTACGACTTTAAAAGTTGAAATTATGACTTCCTGTTGGGCTTTTGTTTTTTCTTTCATGGCGGAAATGGGCTTCGATAGATATTGGAACTCTATTTAAAAAAATTCTAATTTTTCTAATGTTGGCATTGAAAAATCTTAATGTTGAATACAAAATCAATACATAAAGCAGACACGTAAAAGCTTTATGTTTAGTGTATGAGTACTCATTGTAACTAATTCTACCAACTTTTAGTTTAAGCTTTTGAACAGTAACATTAATGCATATCTTTTCTCCACCTGTGGTATCACACATTACAATCCCTCAGCAGCCTGCATGGAACAGTTCCTTTCACATCCTTGCTGTGTGAGTAGAGGGGGTGGGCTGAAGGGATCTTCGCAAAAACGCTAATGTACGTGATGATTAAGTGTAACTCAAATACAGAGTGTGTTGTTCATACCCCTGACAACCCGTAATTTGGTGTATTATATTCTGCGGTTTTAATTGCACGCCACCAACGTGTCCCTCTGACACGTTATGAAGTGATGATGTACAATTATTTCAGGGCGGCAGGAGATCAGTGGAGTGACATTATAATCATCTTCATAGGGATCCCTTTCTTCATCTGCAACAACCATTAATGTTTTAATAGGAGGAAGGGAGGAAGGGGGAAAAAACATAAAAATAGTTCTCAGGGATTTCTAACCCGAATTTGTTTGAGGATTATAAAGAATCATGTCAGAGGAGAAGGAGAGGGGTGTGGACAGACAATAGAGGGGTTGAGTTAAGTGACGGCTTTCTTTGGATAAGCAGCACGCTAAGATGCTGCTCCACTGTCACCGCCGGGCCTCACACTACTCATATGGGCCCGAGCATTAAGGCACATTACAGCGGATGAGCCACGCAGGGCGGAACTGATGGGCTATTCTGGGAACAAACCAGACAATCTCACAAGACAGGGGGGGGGACATGACCCTGACATGAGCCAGCCCTATCCAGTTAACAGTCAAATCACACACACAACATGAAATCATGGCTATATATACGCTCTCTAAGTAAAGGAAACCAGAGGGGCGGTAGAAACACAATGTAGAAACCTCCATGCAGCAGACTAAACTTTTGAGCTTGGCAAACTTTTCTGTGTTGGCATAAAGATATGTTTTTAAATGCTTTGTTCAAATTTCTCAAGTGACACTTGGAAAGGGGCAACTCGTGACCCATAATCATAAAATGGAAGTCCACATGAGTGCAATCCATGATAGTGTTACTACTCGCAAGGCCTAAGCTGAGATATTAAACCAATGCTTCAAGGCATTTAGACTGTTTATCCATAATTTAACACTTACAACAGCACAGGACTTCCACTGCATCTGTTGGGAGAAGAAGAGAGCGGGAGCAGGAAATGCTGAATCTACGGCCTTTCTGCTCAATGATGGAGGAGAGGAAGAGGAGGCTCATTAAGTAGCCAAACACCACTGTGGACAAAACAACCAGGAGGAAATGCAAGATTCTGCCATCCTTTCTTTACCACACCAATTAAATTTGAGAAATCTTATCTTGCATGCTAACAGCCAATTTGTGTTTTTCTGCTGTTTTTAGACCTCAAGTATTCTTTATAAGCAAATTAAGACAAATAAGCCTGAAGGAAAATTTATTCTGTGTAACAATGATTTTTAAATGCACTACACATTCTTGTTTTTATTGAGAGATCTAGACTATTTTTGATCATTTAAAAGCATAATTACCTTATGTGTTATGATTAAACTGTGATTAATTGATGTGCACTATGTTTGGAATGACCCGTGTCACAGAGTGCACTTCAACAAAAACAGCTTAGTTAGCATGCGCCTATCACCAGACAACAGAAAGACAGAATTGTTTTCCCATTAAGATTGTAAGATTGTTGTACAAGAATTCTGGCCACTGGATAGAGAAGATCCTCCCAATCAATGTGTTGGGCCAGACCCGGAAGAGAATGGCTAAAATGTTTTGGTTTGATTTGATTCTTTACAAAAATATCCCAAGACTGAATAAAGGTCTGTATTTTGGTCCAGCTGAGGTATTTGTATGGCTTTATCCTTGATCAAGTTTAAACCTGAATTTGTCTGAGTCTGCTTTTGAATATTGGTAAAAACGTGTTTCTTACAAGCCTTTTTAAGCACAAAGACAAAGGTAAGAAGACAGATATGTTGGACGGCAGAAGAACAAATGTGGGAAAAGGAAACAGCAAAACAGACGCCTAAGTGAGAGGAATAGTGAGCAAGATGCTGACCACCATCCTCGGGTTTGATTGGCAGCGTGGTCAAGAGTTCCAATTCGTTGCGGCCTTGCATTTGCATTTCTTAATTAAATGCCAAAACAATGTGATAGTTAAAGATAACTATCAACACCACCACAACCCCACCCCCTCTCAGCTCTTGCAAAAGGATAGCAGCAGTGAGTTGGAGCTAAAGCAGTGGTTCTCATGGCCCACTATCCTGCATGTTTCCCTTCTCTTCAGCACATCTTTAAGTTCTGCGGAAGCCTGCTAATCACTCATTAATTTAAATCAGTTGTGCCAAAGCAGGGAAACAACTACAACATGCAGGATAGTGGTCCATGAGGACCAGGATTGAGAACCACTGAGCTGAAGAGAGGAGGACAGCAGCACATCTAATCATTCACAGAGACCAAGGAGAGGTAATGTTCCAGTTTTATATGTATATATTTATTAGGGATGTTAACAATTAATCGACTTTAGATTAATTGTCGATTAATGATTCATTAGATTAAAGTTTATTCCATTCG
>JAUBOC010000050.1:14748034-14760963 GCA_032275365.1 Anablepsoides cearensis | reverse complement strand
AGGTTTTTAGGAAAATTGCCGCTTATCAATTAATCGTTAGTCGATCGATAAGATCTATCAACTTTAGATTAATCCATCAATCGATAACTTGCTTCCCTAATATTTTTTTTTTTTTTTTTTTAAGGAAAAGGGGGAAGAAAATGCACACAACGTGCTGAACAAAAAGCAAAAAAGTCAACCCAAAACCTTTGAGCAACACTGAGGCCAAGAAGCGTCAAACAGATGAATGAAACTAAAATGCTGTATTGTAAAAAGTGAGAGCTGAAATATATTGTTTTGGTAATTGACTTAATAAAGTGAAGCTGCACATGAAAAAAAATCTCTCTAGAACTTTTTTTTCTTTTAAACTTAAGCAGAATTCTGTACCATCATTAGTATCCGCAGGAGAATGGAAAGCCTAATCGCACCATAATCTCACTTTTCTAGGTCAATCAAAAAAAAAAGTAAATGGGTAGTAACATTTCACATTATACCTAATCCGTGGTCATCCATTAGTAACATGCTTTAGATTCAGATTAAAGACATATCAAACGTGAAAACTTTAGGAAAGGGGAGCAGGTTATGTGTATGTATGGCTCTGGCCTTAATGAGGTTGTTTCTGGGGGTTTCTTTGTGTTCGCTGCTCTTTAGTCAAGAGGAGGGATGGCCTGGTAATCAGTCAGTCCTGAAAGCGCACACAGGGCCGATTTGTCACCGGTGGCTGGCACTGGCAGCACACAGCTCCTACACTCACATGATTTGTGAAACTAGAGACTGTATTTAGTAGGCCCATTTAAAAGCATATTGGAGAACTGTTCCGATTGTTTGTGTGTGAGTGTGTGCGCATGTAAAGCTAGACACTTGGTCAAAGCTTAACATATTTGCTTGCACTGGGGAAAAGGAGGTTTTCAGCTGGGTGGGGGGGTGTTTTGTGAAACATGAGCCTCTCCTCTCATTAAAGGGGAAGCAGTGTTTAAAGCAAAGCTTGTTTGCGCCTGCTATGTTTGCGAACATCAGCAAGAGGAAATAAATGCATTTACTTGGTTCAGCTTGGGAAGAACAAAATCAGCCTGCGACTTATATAGGATTGGTGGCAAAAGCTTGAAAACTTCCTCAATTGATTCACTTTATTTTCTGACTGCATGTTAAAAAGCACATTTGTTTGAACATGGCCAGGCTGTAAGGAGGTCTTCCACAAGAATGAAAGAGTTTGAGCACAGCATATGGTCAACATGTAGGAGGTACAAG
This sequence comes from Anablepsoides cearensis, assembly GCA_032275365.1. Classification (NCBI taxonomy): domain Eukaryota; kingdom Metazoa; phylum Chordata; class Actinopteri; order Cyprinodontiformes; family Rivulidae; genus Anablepsoides; species Anablepsoides cearensis. The sequence goes on along the minus strand of JAUBOC010000050.1, from coordinate 14,759,736 downwards.
GTATATTAATAACAGCCATACTTCAGAACTACTGGGTTTTTATATCCATGTGGTCACCTACATAAACTTCCAATTACATTTCATTTATACAGCTGTCTAGAAAAGCTTTTTCACCTTATGTCTTTAAAAATGTTGACTGGAACAGAGAAATTTTTAGAAATTTGTAGAAATGTTTGACTTAGTTTGAGTCAAATTTTCAGGCTAACAAGACAAATAATCTTACACAAGATTAATATTCTTACAAGATTAATATTCTTACACAATCAGTTCTTGTTTAGCAAATCAGTCTAAAAACAAGATCAAAAAGTTTTTTTTTGACTGGATATAACATTTATTATTATTATTATTTATAACTTGGTTAGATGGACAGTTTTTGCAGTGTATATTTCTCTTTTGATAAAAAGACCACACATGTTGGTACAATTTTCTGTTGCTTTTGGGACACTGCTATTACATGAGCAGAAAGCCCTGATGAGAACATTCAAAAACACACCTCCATCACATACTGTAAATATAAAACCAATGCTATCCATTGATCTTCTGAGACTGGGTCAGGGGGAACTGCTTAAGCAAAGATCTCCAGACATCACTCTGCACATCTTCCAGCTCATCCTTGGGAACACCAAGACGTTTGTGGGCCAGTCATGATTGCAGGAGACATCTTCCCCAGATGCCCAAACCACCTCAACAGGCTCTTTTCAAAGAGGAGGTGCACACTATGCCAGTTGTTGTTGATGTTGTAGCAATCCACCTATCAATCCATTGCTCCTTTTACCCCAACTTGAAAACAAAACCCTGAGATATGGTCTACTGTATGTAACACGTAAAAGATGTCAGTACAAATTGTTGTTTTTCATTCTTACTAAGGAAAACTGATGATACCAAAAATGAAGTGATTAACAGAGAACAATACAAGACTTTTGGCTGTTTGTAAAGCTTGTTAAGGACAGTCAATAATGTATACATCAAAGAATTGGTGATGTGCAGCCCACCAAGCCTATAAATCAGTGAGGGAAACACTGGTGACAGTAAAATATTTTAAACAGACTTGAATTTCACATTAGCAAATAACGAAGGCAATCCAAAGTGGGTTATAAATTTAGATAAAAGAAACAAAGCAAGAACCTAATGCTGTTTGGGGAGACATGGCATGGAAATATTTGGGGACCTTAAGCAAGAGTAGATTGTGTCAAAACAAGATCAAAATAGTTTTTGGCTGATATAGGATTGAAAGACTTGCTTAGATTGACAGTTTTTGCAGTGTTTTTTTTCTTTGATGGCCTGTCGTCTATATATCTGTGCTAGTCACCATGTAAAACTCTGTCCAAAATTCACTTTATGTTTATGAAAATGCTTTTGATGGCTCGTGAATATCGTAATGCATTTGACATGAACTTTAAAGAGACACTTTTATAATGAGTTGCACCTTTACATCTCAGCACTTGTGGAGTGATGTCTCTGTACTCCTTAAAAAGCATTGTCTCATTCAAACTTCAGCCCGAAATCTGAAACGTCTATGCAAGTACATTCAAAAACTCTGGTTCTTGTAACTCACCCGCATATGTCGCATTTGTACTCTCGCATGCCGAGATGTCTTTTTACGTGGTTCCTTGCATCTCCAAGCTGAGCAGTAGCAAAGTTGCAAATTTTACACATAAAGGGTTTGGATCCTGTAAAACAAATGGCAGAAAGAAAGAGGTGACAAATTTGAAAAATATAAAATAAAATACATCTGTAGGTATGCAGTACAACCATAAAAAACATTCAGGACAAAGACAGAAAGTCCTACTCCAGTACTCATAAATACAAACTACAGTCACACCAAGTGCCAAGCATATCTTCCACTCTATCTATCCTTGTCACTCTCCTGCATCTCTTACCAACTTTTTTTTTGCCTCTGGATGTGTAAATTGGATTCCAAAGGTCAGAACGAATACGTAAATCAATTCTGTGTGTGCTCACTACCTCCCATTCCATCATTAAAGCACTAATCACTCTGGTGGGTTTCACAGGGAGGTTTCTTCCTAATTATTGTCATTAATAAGTCCAGAGGGCGGGGTAGCGTTTGAGAAAGTGGCAAAGCTTCTCTTTGCTATCCATCATTTAACAGCAGAGCAGCGAGGGGAGATGTCTGTACTATCTGTGTGATGCATGAACAGTCACCAGAGGACATTAAAAAGTCACTTTTTCTGTGCTTGAAGAGATATATTTGGATGTATAAAGCCACTCCAGTGCAAACTAAAACAAAACCAAATAAAACAAAATGTGACCAAAAAAATATGTTTAGTGGATCCCAAGATTTAAAATAGTTTCTTTTTGTATGAGTTTCACATTTAAAAAGGGAAAATTCAAGAAGGATTCATTTGGAACTTGCCCAAGTTACACTTTAAATCATGTTGCTGTTATTATGTCAGACATCAAATCTTTAACTTCTCAATGAACAGAAAATTTAATCAATAGTTCAATATTTCTCTTGCCTTTAGATAGAAATGACCTCAAAATTATCATTATTTTCTCTAATGTTTTGTATCCAAACAGAACTAGAAATCTAATTGGTCATTTTTTATATATATTTTATGAAAGGGTCACTTGCTTCAGTGAGATTTTATAGTAATGCCTGAATCTCTTCTGAAACAATATTTTTAATAAAATATTATTCACGTCAACAGAAATGATGTACTTTGTGAGACTCAACATTAAAATATCTGACAAAATTGTGAATTTGCACAAAGTTAACTGTAGAACAACCAGACAGGTAAAAATGTAATATTTAAAGGTACAGTCAAGCCATTTAAAAGTAATCATATTTAGGAAGGTTATGAACAAATATCTCACCTGTTGTTGATGAGTGAATGATGATGTTATAACATGATATAAAGATCAAACAAGACAATTTTACATATTACCTCTCATTTAAAACAACTTTAATCTACAAATTTTCAAAGTGTCTCTTGAAAGCTATTGCATACACTTTTACAATAGTTTATCTACATGTTTATTAACATAAAATATGGTTTCTGCTAGTACAAACAGTTGCTGTAGCTACACCTGAATCTACTGCAAACAGCAACAGAAGTTTGTGTACCTACTGATGCAATGTGATGACAGCAATGTCATTTTTTTAAAAAACACATTTTGCATGAACCACAATAAATTATTATAGATTAGAGCTGTTTTAAGACCACAGTAATCCATTTTGGTCTTAGCTACTTTCTTACTAGTCATTTGCTCAAATTTGTGTTAGTTTATGTCAGTCTAAGGTAGGGCTGCACGATATTAGGAAAACTTGTGATGTGCGATAACACTGCTTAATATTGCGATGACGATATGACTTGCGATAAATGAACAAATACACAAGTATGTAGTGTTGATATCTTTCTGCTTTGGGTTCAAAGACAAGAAAATAACCTAAAAAAAACAACTAATCATTTCAATTCCAGCCTGAATATTTTTTTTTAAATATGAAGAGATCCATCCAGTTGACCAAATACATAAAAGGGCTTCATTCGAATGGTGAAATACTTCAATCTTCCCTCTGAATAACAAAATGCATAAAAGCAAACTTTTGAGTCAACCACTTATTGCAGTTTGCAATTGTTGCGATATGCAAATTGCAGTCTATTTTCGCGATGACGATAAATTTTCGATAAAAAAGAGCCTACCACAGGCAAGACAATATTTGTTTACAATGGTTTCCTCAGAATGACTGGACTATCTTTTCAAACTTGCTCTTCTTCATCTAGGTAAAATATATAAAACTGGTGAAAGAAAAGGAATAATTTAATAACTTACTGTATAAAATTTAGTTCGGCATGGTACAGCGCAACATGTCAGTTTAAGTGGTGGCCTGGTATGTTATCCACATTTAAATCTTTGAGCAAACCTCTCATCCTCTCCCAGGGAACATCCCAAGATGTTTTATATTTATTCCAGGGGCAGCTGCTGATTTGATTAAACACTTTGTATAGATTACTAATTTGTTCATACACGGTTCGCTTGCTGGGAGCTGAAAGTATGATGCATAGAATTTTACGCCAGTAACCAAGATTGAAAAGCAAGCCTGAGCTAACAAGGCCCATAAACACAAGGGACGGACAGTGGAAAGAGGGTAGTAGGGGTCCGCACAGGGACGGTCATATAAAAAACAGCCCTTCCTTTTAAATGTCCCAACAGAACACCACACATTTACACACAAGCAAATGAAAAGAAAAATACATTATGTCCCTAAAACCACACTCTTCACACCTAAATGTTCAGAAATCGCACAACAATTTCATGGGTGCCTGATAAAAACAAAAGGACAGACACACAGGGTCACACCAAGCCCACCATCACACCTTCATGGAGCTTCAGAACCCCACCTCACAGTCCTGCATGTAGACACATTATGTTCTCAAAACACAGAAAAAAAGGAGAGACAATCATCCCTTCGCCTTCTCACTCACACATGCTCACACATTCAGCCTATAGTTGAAATAAGAGAGCGAGAGGGAGAGGCGTGTAGGGAGATGATTTGTCCAGATGGCTGGCTGAGTATGAAACATGGCAGAGAGGAGAAAGATGTAACACCCCCACCACACACACACACACCCCACATTACACCCCCCAAACCCATTCAAACATCTTATCACATTAATACTCCACCACTCCACTTAAACAGCTGCCCTGAAACTGAAATTGACCATCAATGCAGTGTCATGTTAAATTAATATTGCCATCCACATAGGGGCAATGTGGCTCCCTCACATCCCAGATGAGACAGAGAATGACTAATTCATTTCCTGAGAGGAGAGAAGAACCTCGTGTAATGCTTCACCTCACACACACACCAAATGTGACATTTTAAGTCTTGTGCATGCCACACAGTGCTGTCATAACCTTGGCGTTTTACTTTCATATAAATAAATGTTGTTCTCAGTGTTCATGTCCCTTTTATTTTAGACAGAATGGCAATGTATTCAGATAAAGTTTATTTAGTCCTCATTTCAGCAGGCCAGTTAATATGTTTCTCTGCGATACAATGAGTGAATTTGGTTTACACTGTACCAAGTTGATATATTAAACATGATGCTTTCTCAAAATGTTTCACCTGTTCCTGTCAGCGCCAAAGTGTGAAAAGCTCTTTCTCTTGTTTGCAGCCATGAAGTTTGCTGATGGTGTCTGTGAAAGGTTGTATCATGTGTATTAAGCCAAGAAAACTTTAAAACATGGCAGGATTTTTTTCCGAGTTTTAGGTAATTGCAGAGTTGAACTTGCATTTTTAAATGGTAAAGCAGTGGTGAATGAAATAGTCCTACTTTTAATTTATGTAACTTGAAACACGTTCTTTAGTTCCCAAAATGCAACTTAAATACAATTAAATTATATAGTGTCAAGTCACAACATACGTTGTCTCAGGGAGTTGTACACAAGAAAGAATCTAAGTAAGCCAGCAGATTGTGTTGAATCTTCACTTTATCACAGTCTCCCATCCTGAGCAGCTCATTGGTAACAGTGGAGAGGGAAAAACTCCCTGTTAACAGGAAGAAACCTCCAGCAGAACCAGAAACAGGTTCAGGACAGAGAATAGACACTGACAAACACAGAAAGACTGGTCCAGGTGTATTTTTCTCTGGAAGTGAGACAAGGACAACACGTTATTAATAGAAATAATTACAATGAATATGTAGAGTGACCTCCTTTGTTGAATCATCACTTTATCGTGGCAGAGAAGCACCTGAATGATTCTAGGAGCTATGGTTTCAGGGTCAATTTCAATTATCCCTGGTAGGGTCTCCCATGGCAGATTGGTCCTAGGTGAAAGGCCGAACTAAAAATTATTGAGCGACTGAACTGCTGAAAATAAATGAATATGAGAACCTTTGGCTAGCCACTAGCATAATGAATACTTGAAGAAAAATCTAATAAATACTGGACAAATCTAAAAAGTATTTTTTTGCTTAAAATGCTCATTTCTATAGAGAACCATGATCTCTGATCTTCATCGTGGCTACTTAATTTTCACATGCATAACAAAAAAACAGAAAATTAACAAATTTAGGTAGACGATCATGTAGTTGATAGAGACAAGACCTGAGCATGTTTCAGCAATAAATTGTCCAGAAATAGTCTTGAAGCATGTTTTTTGAGAAACAATGTTAAAAACCAAACATATTGTTGATTACACTTTCATAGCATGAAGTGCATTGACACAGGGATAAGCACACACTTTTCTGCTCACAAATGCACCTGGCTTTGAATCTCAGGCATGCCTGATGCTAATTTTGAATGTGAAAAAAACATCCTCAGTCAACCTCTATTTATCATAAGACTCCTGCTAATGAATTGACAAATTATTCAGATCTGTGTGGTTTACGTTTATATTTTGTAAACATGCTTTATGTCTTTATCTGTTCATCTAAAGAGTCCATTGTCTAAATATATTTAATTTTCCATCAAGTTGTATTAGTTTGATCAATCTTCATAGGTGTAAAGTATGTTAAAGTGGTATACGAATTTAATTTTTTAGCTATCCTAATTAGAAAGACATCAGCATTTACCTACTTTGTTCTACTTCTTTTGATAAACACCTATCTCTTTGTGTGTGCTAAACATCCACTGTCTGGCACGTGTGTCCATTGCTCTAAAGCTCAGTCTGAGGTCAGACAGCTCACTTCGGTGAAAAAGTGACCAATTTACCTCGAAATGCAAATTCCAGCTGTACCCTCATTGGCAAAATGTGTATGTTGTTACCTTAAAGGGATACAATGATATATCTGTGTGCAGCCTCCCACCACCGTCCTCCTGATTTCACTGATTAATCAAGTAAATAAAACTGGGTCTTAATTAAAAGGATATGGACGCGCTCCTGACTCAGAAAGAAACAGACCCCTACCGAGCTGCTCCACAGTCCTGGCAAGCAAACTCTAAAAATAAATGACCACAACATAAAAGGTAAGTAACTCACTGTAATGAGGACATTTAGAGTAACAACTCTACTCTAAAGTAACAACTGACATATGTTGTCAAATTGAAAAGAAACAAAAAAGCATAAACAAGATCAGAACTTTGTGATATATAAAAAATAAAAATACAAAAACTTTAGATGGTGCCCTTGACTTAACGTTGCCTTCAGTTATTTCATTTTCTCCAGTAACAACACCAAGTAAGTGACCTAAAAACTGAAGAAATATGACACAAGGTGCAATTAGAAATACGTACAGGCCAACCATAAATATGAAGAGTAGGGCCTTAACATTAAGCATGACAATTTTAATGTTTGGTTTTTCTAACTTTGAGATATTTCAGTTGAGCAGTAAAAAAAAAAAATATCAAAATCTAGCAAGCAGGTTGAGAGGTATTCAAACTAAGATTTAAGTGTTGTTCTAAAGCAGGGATGGGCAACTGGCAGCTCTTAGATTAATTTTTGAAAATTAAAAAAATGTTAGTGTTTCAGTGGCACTGAATTGGTTGTAAGGACAAAGTTTGCCACTAGACAGGGCCTCCAAAGCAGACACCACTTTGCACACACATTTTCTCTACCAGTGAGGAAGAGATGTTTACCCATGGCTCAGAACAGAGGAGAAAACTAGACAAAGAAAATCAAGTTTCATGTGAAATGGGAGGTGTTAACCGAACGCAAACCTGTGTTTAGACTGCTTAGAGACACTGTCTGCCATGAAGGATTTAATTATTAGTCGCCATTAAAACATGTTACACAAAGCTAAATATGAGAAGTGCACATTGAAGTCACAAGGGCTGCTAGAAGACAACGTCATACATGACAAGTTGTACGGATTGTCCGTAAGTTATAAGGATTTTATGTCATTTTGCAAGTATACGGACGTATAGAGCAATCTTATGGATTTTTTCAAGTCTTACGAATTTTTTCAAAACCTCATTTTCAAATTTATCTAACATGTCAGAACCTGTAGGAGGATTTAAAAAACAATAAATAACACCAAGTAACCATCTTCCAACCTGTTCTGCCGCTAGAAATTAGTTCTGGACTTTTTCCGCTTCCCTTTCTTCCTGCTTCACAGCAGGTGCTGTCAAGTCCGCAGCCGACAGAGCTGCGCCGCCTCTCACCAGCCAAACTAAACTATGATGTGGGAAACCGAGAACCGTTGGCAGTTGAGTTGACTCTAGAACAGTGGTTCTTAACCCTGTTCCTCAAGGAACCCTGCCCTGCATGTTTTTGTTGTTTCCCTGCTCTGCAGTAGGTCTTTAAGTCCTGCAGAAGCCTGTCAATCACTCGTTGATTTAAATCAGCTGTGCCCTCTCCTGCAAGTTCTCCATTTTAGAGCAGACCAAGGCCAAGACCAACATCCTCCCCAACCCATGCTTCGTCTGAGCCCTCATTTGGTCTGTTGAAAAAGATATCCTGGAGAACAGAACCAGATCCCAGCAATGGCCCTGTGAGTAAACTCTTTGTATCAACTGCTGTTAAAAGTAAGGTTCTTGACTGGATCCACAACCACGAATTCACGTTATCCTGGTATTAATCACATGACGTCCTTTTTAGGAGGTATTTTTGGTGACCCACTATGAGCAGAGACATACAGGAGTTTGTTGCAGCATGCCTTGTCTGTGCCTGGAACAAGAGCAACAATCAACCACCCACTGGTGTCCTTCAACCTTTACCAACTCCCAGCTGTCCATGGTCACATATTGCTATTGATTTCATCACAGGATTACCCCGTTTGCAGGTAAAACTGTCATTTAGTCATTGACAGGTTCTCTAAGGCCACACATTTTGTTTCCATTTCCAAGCTCCCTTCCGCCTTTGAGATAGCCCAGCTCATGGTTCAACATGTGTTTCAGATCCACGGCATCCCCACAGATATTGTGTCTGACAGTGGACCCCAATTTGTTCGAGTTAAGATGCAATCAAGAGCTTGAGTCTGCTCCCAGGTGCTTGGTGAATAATAATAATCCCCCTGCCACTGGTCTGTCCCGTTTTGAAGCCTCTTTAGGTTATCTACCACCACTCTTTCCCAGTATAGAAACTGACATCTTGGTTCCCTCATTTCAACAGCATGTCTGGAGGTGTAAAAAGGGTGTGGCATCAGACTAAGGAAACTCTCCTTAGGACCACTGATCAAAATAAGAAGTTCACCAATTGCCACCGCTCTTCCGCCCTGGTCTACCAGAACATTTGGCTGTCTACACATGACATTAAATTGTGAGATAGCCTTAAGAAACTGGCTCCTCATTTTATCTGCCCCTTCCCAATTGAAAGGATCATCAATACCTCAGCAGTAAGACCCAAACTTCCTTCCTCAGGGTTCCCACACCTTGGTCAAGATCAAATTCAAGAACCTTTCAAGGACTTTACAGTACCAATTTCCTCAAATTCAAGAACCACGTGTGATAGCAATTACCTATTGCTACTGCAGAATGTTACCAATAAACAGGTTCATTTAAATTCAATGCAAAACTGAACAACATAGAATTTGTTGAGTCAGAATCAATGAAAGAAAGTGGATTAAATGTAATTCCTACATTCATATCCACAATTCATGGAGATGTAATTATGTCCTGGGAGGTTCAGCAGCTCAGTTTGGGAGGAGGGGATATGAACATGTCCAGACCCTCAGTGAGGACAGGAGGAGCTGTGATGCTCAGAAAGACAGACCCGTCCTACTCTGCTCTGATTGGCTGAAACTATGACTACAGCTCATGTTATTTGTTGAAAGCCACATCAGTTTACCATAATCATGAGTTATCCACCACAACAAATTTTTAAAAAATTGTTATTTTATTATTATTATTATTTACAGAAAATCAGTCATGTGAATAGAGAATTTCAATCCCCAAAAAACATTCAAGGACTTTCAAGGACAAGTGTAATTTTTGGCTGTTTTCACAAACTTTCCAGGGCCTTGAAATCCCTTTTTCAAATTCACAAACTTTCAAGGATTTCAAGGACCCATGGGAACCCTGGTTCCTACCTTCAATGTCTCCCAGATAGACCTGTATCTGAAAGTCCATTATCCCACATACCCAAACTCTCCACTCCCGGCCGACTTATTGACAACCACCTTGCCTTCCCGGTTAATCACATCCTGGACGTAAGACACAGTGGGGGAAGTTTCCAGTATCTGGTAGACTGGGAGGGATACGGTCTGGAGGAAAAGACCTGGATTCTTTGATCCCTCATTCCTGACCCAACACGCATCACCTCTTTCTATCGAGAGCACCCGGAGAAGTGTCCACGACTGTCTGGAGGCAATGCTTGAGAGAGGGGTACTGTAGGAATTCAGCTTCCTCCATCTTTCTGATTGGTTAAGGCAGTTAAATGGCTGCAGCTGCAACTTATTGGGCTGACAGCTTTTGGGCTTTATAAGTCTGCAAAGAAGAACAGATCCTTGCTGGAACTCAGCATACATCACGGTATAATTCTCAGCACCCTCAGCATTTTCCTGCTTGAATTAAATTCAGAAAGGTCACTGGATGTTCTCCTGGTCGCCCACCCTCTTGCCTGCCTAAGGAAACTAGCCTGTGTACCTGTAAATACTCATCTGTATATGTGGTGCTTTAAATACTCACCTGTACATGTGGTGCTCACTTTGGATTCTCACTTCTCTCTCAATGCTTCTGGGCCTTTGAAAAACTTGTAAGACACATTGGGCCTCATGCAAGAACCAAGAATCTTATGTTGTGTGTACAAGTGATTTAGAACTTGTTGCATTCATCAATTTTCTCGTACTGTTAGATTTTTTTCAAATACGATAAAATTTACATTTAGTTGGGACCTCTCGTATATTTTCTGTGAAGTCTGCTGTTATCCATACTGATTTTCTTCACTAATAACTTAATATTTTGTTAGCTTGAAGATATTTCGAGTTGAAAATAAATCACTCCATAATTATGTTGACAATAGACTATTCTGTTTGAATTGGAGTTATAATTTTAAATGTATTAATGTAGACTAACGATGTAATTTCAATTAATTTTAATGGTATTGTTTAACACTACAATATTTCATATTTTACTACAATTTAAAGATCTCAAATTATAAATCAACTTAAATTATCATTGCCACTAACATCTTCTTTAATCCCTTCAGACATTAGACTGTCAGCAGCGGAGAAAACAGTGCCTGCAGTGCAAACCAGGACACGGGAAAGTGGATAACTTATTTCTAGGGGCAGAACAGTTGGAGTACTGGTTGAAAGGTGGTTTTTAAATTTAATTTATTTCTTCCCATACCTTGGCTTTAGCAGGTCATTTAATTCCACAGCTGACACTGCTAAAAAAAGAGATTTTCTTTTCTGGATCTCTGAGAGCAATCTTCAAACTTAGTACTTCTTTTTCATTTTCATGAACGGACACTTCCAGGTATGTGGGGCAGGAAGCGTAGCCTTATACCGTATTATTGGGTTGGTAATTATGCTAATCTACTCTCCTCGTGCACGAGCACCTGAATACGTAAAGGTGGCATTCATCATGTTTACACTGCTCAATTACACACTTTTCCTGAAGATAGAAGCGTTTCTGAAATGGCATGTCCGTACGAACCCTTCATACGATCAAAAGTAAGAGAAATTTAGGATACAAATATGAAAATGTTCTTGCATGAGGCCCATTAACTCTCAATTTCTCTTAAATGCCTGTGGATCAAACAATAATCACTCACCTCCTCCTGTTCCAGGTATCTACCAAATACAGGGGGGGGGGGGGGGGGGGGGGGGGGGGGGGGGGGGGGGGGGGGGGGGGGG
>JAUBOC010000050.1:14728104-14748024 GCA_032275365.1 Anablepsoides cearensis | reverse complement strand
TACCAAATAAACACCCCCCCCCCCCCCGCTGTAAATTAACAACACTTACCTTTTAAGAAGTCTCCTGAGTCTGTTTGTTTTCTGTCTGCTAATTACGTTGACATCCCATCAGTTTATGACAGAGGTCCTCTGGTAATGTCAACAAGAAATTGTGGCCCCTTCCATCATTTAAGTTGCCTATCCCTGCTCTAGAGTTAGATTAAACTAGGTAAACTATTAGGTGCCAATAACAGAACAATACAGAATATATATTACTCTAACCTGCATTTCTATTGATGTAATGGTGATATAATGCAACTAACTTTTTACCCCTTCTGCCTTTTTTTCCCCACTCTCCCACTCCCATCCTCCTGGTGGTTCAGCTCAGTAGTGCCTCTGGGCTCTGCTGAAATCACTCCCTCACCCCTGAACAAGACATGAACACTTTTATCTGTGATTTAAGAAGCATTCTGAGTTGTGTTCACTTACGTTTGTCACGTTACACATTTAGGTTGGGTTTGACATCTGTGTTAAAGTTTTGGCTATTGACTAAATGACACCATAAGTGAAAAGTCTGTGCCAGGATGAATCAGGGGAAGTGAGCGCAGCAGACGGCATGTTCAAAGACAAAGCCTGAGTGCCAGTGCAGCACATTGTTCTTGGGCAGCTGTGGCAGAGTGGTAAGGGGAGTCGTCCTGTAACTGGTGGGTTGCCGATTCAATCCCGTTACATCTGTCTCGGTCGTTGTATCCTTGGACAAGACACTTCACCTGCCTTTCCTGCTGGTGGTGGTCAGAGGGTTCGGTGACGCCGGTGCATGGCAGCTCCACCTCCGTCAGTGTGCCCCGAGCAGCTGTGGCTACAAAGTAACTTACCACCATCAATGTGTGAATGTGTGAATGACTAAGTGTTAAGCGTTTTAGAGTCTGTAGAGACTTGCTATATAAACTAAGTAATCTGTGTAGCAGTTTAGAGGTTAGTGATTTGGGTAGCTGTGCCCTCAACAGCCACTCAGCTACTTACTAAAAGTATACATAAGATCTTGCAATAGTGCCTGTGATGCACAGAAGGTGATTATCATAATATGCTCTAAATGACAAAAACACCATAATTTTTTTAACATGTTATTATTTTAGTTTAAAACCAACATGAAAGGTGAAGGGTGATGTGTATTTCTTCAAGAAATGTTAGGTTTGTTTTTGTTTTGTTTTTAAGTTTAACTAGAGCTACAAACAGAACTGAGATCAACTGGAAACCTTACTTACCCATTTTGCATTTAAAAAATTACTTCATATAAACACAGAGAAGCAAACAATTGTGTACACAAACTAAGCATAACGCATGGACTTCAATTAAAGTTCCATTAAAGTTTAGTCTGGAAGGGGGATGGACTAAAGGAGTCAGAGAGGGGCATTTATTGATGGCGCCCTCACATCTAGTTCCTGCATTAAGTTGATTTTAAAAGCAATTAATACACATGGTCAGGGAAAAGTAATGGAGCGCCCAGTGTTCTTAACCTGCTGGACATTTCCCAGCCGACGCCCTGACCAATGCAGCTCTGTTTTGCATTATAAATGACAAGACGAATCCTAATGGATTGAAGATAATCAGCTAGTCATGAAGGCTGACAAATACACACATCCAGCAAGCATCACGCACACTCACACAAATGCACAAACATGAACATACAGACACCAGGGAAATTAAAAGCTTTGAATATGTCTGCATTGATAATTTTTAAATTATTAGCCCACCTCTCTTTGGACCTCCAATGCTTTTAGCCTAAGCTTTAACACATTTACAGAGACTTATTGACTATAATTACAACTGAGTCTTGGTAATGGACACATCAATTATGAGTCGCACGTCTCTGACCAAGCGTTGCTCAGGAAATCCCAATCTGGGCTCCATTAGCTTTTCTCCTGTTGGTTTGAAGCTCAATCAGTCTTTACCTTCACCTCTACAGAAAGAGCTATTACCTGGTTGAAGTAGATAGGAGCCTTAACAGTAGTCTGAGCTGCCACAGAGCAGACTGCTTCTTCTTGTTTTCTACTGCTAAGCCTAAACGCAGACTAACAGCTAAACAGCAACAAAAGGAGAACATTGTTTTAGGATTTGTTTCAGTAAAACATGTTTTCAAAAGACCATGAAACTTTGTAACAACAACAAGACACTGAATGTAGGGTCATTGACTACAAAGTTGTAAATCTCACACTCAGGGGTGTACGCATTGTGAATGACTCTCAGCTACTACCACGCTCTTTGTGCTGGCTAATGTGAATTGGCAGTAGTGGCCATCTTGCATTGGCCTGACTCCAAAAGGTTGAAGTTGTACATTCAAAAAATACTTAACAAAATGTGTGATATTTTGCTAACAGACAAACAAGACCGACTCCAACAATTAATGCAAATTTTCATGAAAAGATGTCACCCAATAAGTAGTGTTTAGAGTATGTGTTATGAATGAATCACAGCTACCTCGACAGTATTTAGCGTATCTGAAAAGCTTTGTTAGAAACTGTGCAGTGGCTCATGGGGTATTTTGCTAACAAGCAGACAGGCAGAAAATATTAAACCAAGGTCTCACAAAATTTGTTTGCACTCAGAATATGTGTTGGGATCAGTCTCAGCAACCACATCCAACTATTTGTCATTTTCTGTAAAATTGATATAGCCATTTTTTTACAGATCAGTTGGCTGTGACAGCCATCTTGATTCGGTTTTACTCCAAATGTTTATCCGTTGTAAATGAAAATTCAATGATTACTCTCTAAGTTTCCTTGAAGTTCCCATTGTGATTCATAACATATTACACATTTGCTGACAGACCACAGCAAACACACACACAGGCAAAAACTCTTAACACCAGCCTTTCACCTTTCAGTGTGTGGCTATAATGAAGCACCTCAAATACCATGTTAAAATTTAAATTTGGAAAAAAAAACTTGAACCCTCCCATGATCTGTGGTGTTTTTAAGCCAACAATGACCAGGAGAAAATTATTTAATTTAGGGATGCACGACATATCGGTTTTGATATCGGTATCGGCTAATATTGGTCATTTTTTAGAATAGCTGTATCAGTCCGATATTTAAAAATGGGCTGATATTAACGTCCGATATTGATTTCCCACTTTTTAGCTTTGTGTTTCTGTTTTGGGAGGGGAGATAGTTGGTTAGGCGGGATCTGCTTGACCATGATAGTGATATTTACGCTGCACAGCCAGGAATAACTGAAGTAGGGAGCCATGTCAGAAGTCTGGTCGTCTATTTACAGTTTACAAAAAAAGACCCAAGTGTGTTTGTGCGTATTTGTATAATATAATTTGTGTGTTTGTGTAATATCGGTAAATATCGGTTATCGGCCATAACAGCAATAATTATATCGGATATCGATATCAGCTGAAATTTTCATATCGGTGCATCACTACTTTAATTTCTACAAAATGTCCACTTTTTCAGGCAGAGAATAATGTTTAATGTGTATATGTACAACAGGAATGTATGGCTGAATCAGAGAACAAATACAAAGTAAATTTGTAAGGACAAGTTACCTACCAGTGTGTGTACGAATGTGAGCCAGGAAGGCCATGGAGTTAGTGCTTTTGCAAACCTTGCCACAGTATTTGCAAACACTTCCCTTGTTCTCTTCACGCTCCCGGTTGATCTGCTCAGTGTCTTCCAACACATACTTGCTGACCTCCTTCAGGAGCTCCTCGTGCTTCTCTTTGATGTGAAAGAACAAATCCTGCTCCGTGTCGAAGCGGTCTGTGCACTTCACGCACTTAAAACTCGCGCCCCCTTCAGGCTTCGCCTCCACGCTGTTCTGCTCATTGCGGATGTGGGCGGAACTAGTCAAGTGCTGGTGCAGGTTGCTCTCAGTGTAGAATGACTTGCCACATAGCAGGCAGTGAAAGTGCCTCTCTTTGGAGGGGTGCTTCATGGAGATGTGGACATTGAGGCCACTGAGGCCATCTGCCATGAAGCCACAGTCTTCGCAGCGTAAGTGAGAGTCGCTTCCAGTGACGTTCTTTGCTTCCTTGGGTTTGAGCTTTCTGATGTATGCTGAGGATCCTCCAGTCACAGACATCGCAGAGGATTCTCCTTCTACAGCCAGATCTCCTAGAGATGCCTGCTCCTGCTTAGTAAGGGCCTTTAAAGATACAATACAAGCATCAAATGGAGGAACTTTGGACATATGCATATCTACAATCATCGTATCTGCCTTCAAAGTCTCATCTTCTACTTGTTCATTTTCTTCCTCCTGGCTTTCTCGTTGTGAAGACTTCTCTAAGGAGAGCTGAAGATCTCCTGAAACCTGCTGGACCTCAGTCAAGACTGTCAGCTCTGTTGTCTGGTTGACTGCATCTGGTTCATCACCAGCAGAGGAGGCATCCATCTTTACTTGTTCTTCATCTGCACTGCCAACGCCACCAATCACCACGCTAATGATCTCTGAGGTAGCAAGGGATGCAGCGGTATTTTGCATTTCTAACACTTGATTGTCATTGGAACAAGAATCAGACGCATCAGATGGATTTGGGTTTGGTTTTTCAACAGGAGGGTCATTGTTCTTTTCGGTCAGAGGAAGTTCTGAATCGCTTTGTCCTTTGCTGCCTTGCATTTCCAGATATTTTAGACTTTTCTGTTTGTGCTTCTCCGTATTGGCATGGCGGCACATCTCCTTGCAGGTTACAGCATAGTAGCCACATGCCAAACAAACATATTCAAAGTCTTTTGTGTGCTTTCTCTTTACATGAACATGGAGGGAAGAGATCGACTGAGCTGTAAAATCACACAGACTGCATGCAGTGACTGAGTCATCTTTACTTGCTTGCTGGGGTGCGTCTGATTGAGACTGCTCTTCTACTTTGAATTCTTGGGGAGGTGAATTGCTGGATTCCTGTTCTGTGTCTGTGGTCTGGAAGGCAGGGTTTTGGGTTACTATGGGTTTGAGTAATGATGCATTTATGTTATCACTAACTGGGTTCTTATTTGAACTCTCTTCTGCTCGCTTAATATGTTTCTTAGTGAAACAGTGTCTGTCCATGTCTCCTTTGGTCACACAGCTGTAGTTGCACAAAGTGCAGCTGTAGCCATATTCTTTGCTGTGTTTGCGGCGAACATGAACATTGAGGTTGGTAGCATTGGACACAATCAAGCCACAGTATTCACATGTAATAGACCCAGTCATCTTTGGTCTTCCTGGTTTCCTTGTGGGAGGTTCAAACTCTTCCACGTCACCTACAGCAGCATCAACTCCAGCACTGTCTCTGCTTACTCTCTCAACATACACTTGGAACGAGGACAATTCTGAGCCGTCCTTTTCGTTTTTCAGCTTCTGCACGTGGCTGTTCGTTTTCAGGTGAACGTTCATCCACGCTGATGTGGCGGTCGAAACGTTGCAAAGTTTGCAGCGGAACAAGTCTAGGTCGAGGTGTTTGAGATGAGCGTGTTTCTCCAGCACTGCAATGGAGCTGGCCCTGAAATTACAGTTGGTGCACTTCAGGTGGAACCTGTATTTGGCCATGGCTTGTGGTGTTTGAGGCTTTACATTGTTGCCACAGTCCTCAATATCATCTGAGTCACTCTTGTTCACATCAGCATCGACTGAAAGACATTAAAGGATACTACCGTAAGTCAATAGGAACAAGTTGGACAGGCTGCAAATTGCAAATGAAACAAAAAAAATAGACAATAAGGAACTGAGTAAATAAATGATGACTAGGACTGAAAATTAAATGATAAATTAAAAAAAATAGGAAAGATGACACATACAGTACAGAAATTATTACAAATAAAAATACAAACAGTAATTTATGTTACATGTTATTGTACTATATAATATTTGTATGCTTTCTTTTACATTTTTGTTGCATTTGTAGGCAAATTACTCACTTTATTGAGCCAATTATTCATTTCTGTATTGAATTTTTATTTTGGCAGTTTTTGTCCTCCGTAGTTCAAGGTGCTTGTGCTCATGAGAAACATGGTTGAAGTCTGACTGTCTACCAGTGTTATGAAAACATGCTCATTTGTGAAGACAATGTCCATGTGCAATGTTGTGTTAACTGTGTCCAATAACCGCCTTAAAGTTAACTCAGAAATATAACTATGATTGCTGCTGTTTTCAGCGTGAAAGATCCATAACATAAGACTGTACCAAGTACAGCTGTGTTGAGATTGCTCCAAAACATCTCCTACCTCTCAATCATTGAGTCCTTTGTTTAATTATTTAGTGAAACTAACACAACATAATTAAGATTTAAAGGATTTTAATCAGCCGTTTAAAATAAAAATGTTAATTATGTTAACTTTAAATAAGATATTACTGACAGAATGTAATGAAATAAAATATACTCACGTGTATGATATCGCTTGACGTGAACATCCAGAGGAGACTTGTCCCTGAACTCTTGTCCACAGTAGTAGCAGGAATAAATAATCTTGGGTTTGGGGGTTCGTTTGCTCAATCTTCTCTCCTTGACAAAGACTGGCTCGTCCTGATCCGTCTCATGTTGGTCAGATATTTTTTGCCTTTTGTTTGATCTATTGACAGTTTCTTCTTTCAGTTCATTAGGATCTTGCATCTTGTTTTGTCTGCCATCATCACATTTTTCTGTCTTCATGGCGGCCTCCTGTCGGCTTTCAGCAAGACTCTGGCCTTGGACATTTTGATTTTTCTCATGAGGTTTTGTTGTTTTATTGTTGTTTTTTCCATGCTTTCGTGCATAGTGAATTTTTAGTGATCTGGGTTGCATGGCTGAGAAGCCACAAACGGTGCACCTGTTATCCTCCCCTTCAAGTGCAGAGTCTGACAATGGCCTCTCAGGGAGCTCCTTCTCTGACTGATCAGCTTCAGCAGCTGTACTCGGTGGGACTCCTGTGATTTCTTCCATCTCCTCATCATCTGGCTGCATCGCCACAGAGTCATTTTCAGGCACTTTTTTCCCATCAACCTCCTCTTCTTTTAATGTTTTATCCATATCATATCCCAATATGATTTCTCACAAAACTGAAGTGGATGAGCACCATCAAGACTGAATCAAATGCCTAAAAAACAAAAAAGTAAATTGTGTGACTTTTGTTGTTTTAGATGTGATTGTTTGTTTATTGTACAGTCAACTCTAAGATTCTGGGCCACCCATTGTGAAAAATTGTGGCAAACCAAATGTAAAAGTCGCCATCTAGTGACAGTATATATAAACTATTTATAAAGTACTTATAAAACGGTTTTTGAACCAACAATAAAAAGTTTCAGTTCAGTCATTTAAACAATACTTTACCTAATTTAAACATTGTTTATTACGGATGTCTGACAGAGCTGCAGCAATTTCAGCTTTTGTGACAGATGATGAAAATGGACACGATGAACCCCCAGAAAATGTATATTTCTCACCTATACTCACAAAATAAAGTAAAACTGAGTAAATACAATTAGTTCTATTGCAATGTTAGAATGTATTAAGTGTAACTGCAGGGTTTTTGTTTTTAATTCTATAGGGGCTCAAACTACTGGATGGACTACTACAGTGTTTTTCAACCCTGGTCTTCAAGGCACACTGCCCTGCATGTTTTAGAAGTTTCCCTGCTTCAACACAGCTGATTCAAATTGACAACTGATTAACAGGCTTTTGTTGAGCTGCAATCATCTGAATCAGGTGTGTCAAAGCAGAGAAACCTCTAAAACATGCAGGGTAGTGTGCCTTGAGGACCAGGGCTGAAAAACACTGGACTACTACAATACAGACCAACATGTTAAATGTTCGTTTGTTGTTGTTATAAATGAATGTGTTTAAATCATTCCCTCATACCCCCACTGCTAGTTCTTTTGTATCCAGGCTTTTTTTGCATAATTTGTATTCACTTCCATAAGCAAATCTATCTTTCTTTCTTTCTTTCTTTCTTTCAAGTCACTGTGGTTTTCTCTGCCAGGTCCTTGTCATACATTCCGAGGACAGCCTAAGCCCTTAATAGGTATTATTGCTCTTTGCCACAAAAAGCAGGTTATCATGTAATTGGCTGTTTTTGTGTGTTAGCAAAGTATCTCATGAACTACTTCACATGTTACAATAAAACTCTGAAAACAGAATATTTAGATGTACGTCTACAACTGATTAAACTTTGGAGCCAACCCAGTTACAGGTGGTTGCCACAGTTGATCAATCTTAGCAAACAGAAAAATGATTATCATGCAGTTATTTACCAGATATCAAGTTAAGGTCTGGTGTGCTAATAGTTAACATTCCAACCACTGAAAATAGGTCTACATTTTAACAAGTTGTAAACCTAAAGTGAATAAAGGCTAGAGTTTAAAAGGTTTGAACTACATATTGCATAATATATTTTGCCTAACTGTATATTAGTTTATTTAAGTTTTTGAACATAATATTATTGGTCATCAGTGGAGAACATAATTACGGAAGCGAAGACTGGCCGCGTTCCACAGATCATTTTTTCTATGGTTTTCTCTTGATAACAATATATTACGTCATTATCACACAATAACAAGGAGTGTTTTATCGCAATAACGAGTTAATTCCTCAATGGTTTTCTTGAGATAACGAGTTATGTTTTTTTGTGCATCATTCAGTAACAATGGAGACGGCCCGATCCCCTCAGCTGGTCATTGATGAAGTTTACTATGATCACTAAGTGTAAACACTGGTTGATCTCCAGTCAGTCTCCTTAAATGACGAGGGCTGATATGAAAGTTATCTGTACAAGGCAAACAAATCATTATTTCAGACTGTGTAATGATACAAAAATTATACAAAATTATGAACACTAGGTTTCCTTCAGGCCCAGGCTGCCCTTGCAAAAGAGATCTGTGATCTCAATGGGATTTGCCTGGTTAGATAACGGTAGGTAAATAAATAAATAATGAGATAAATAAATGATAAACTTCATCGATGACCAGCTGAGGGGACCAGGCCGTCTCCATGGTTATTGAATGATGCGCAAGAGCAAAACCACCGGGAAATAAACTCGTTATCTCCAGAAAATGGTCCTCGTCTTCTCATGATAACATTATGTCGTTATCAAACCATGGAAAATAATTTGCAGAAAATGACAGGTCTTGGCTTCATTAAGTGTTCAATAAGTGTTCAATACTGGTAAAATATTTCACGAAGAACACTTTTTGTTTTTTACGCATAAAATCCTGATATTAAAAAAAAACACATGTCCTGACAACAGCTGTTCAGATTCTTGACAGATAAAATAATCAGTGTCTATGTGTTTTTTTTTTATTACTATCCTAAACTAAGTTAACAATTGAGTCTGGCTTCTTTTTCTTTGTCTGTATGAATCTGTTGCTTCTATAAGTTTATTATTAAACAAGGACTCAAGGATGTACAGACTGATCGTAAAAGATGTAAAAGCTGGACATTAAGCTTACAAAGAGCAAATTGTCTTATGCATATCCATAAAATTTGTGTTCTTTCAATGCATTTACCTCCAGGTGCAAAAGCAACAAGATCATCTTTGCAGTGGTTGTTTTTCCACTAAATCTAATGTCTGTTTACCAAAATGTTCATTTATTTATATTAACTCCTACTTTGTCAAACGTAATGGGGGTCTATCAATATGTACCCTATTTTGGTTTAGCCTGCTATTTGATTTGGGTTGTATATACATTTTAAAGTTGTTTTTACAGCAGCCAAGTCTTGTTTGTTTTCTATTCCAGCATTCGAGTTTCCTGGGTTTGGAAGCATTTAATGTCAAATAAGACGGTGGTAATTAGTCAAGCGCATGCTTTGTCTTTCTACTGTCAAAGACAATACCCACAATAGACCGTGAAAGGCTTTACACTACTCATAACTTTCTCATCATTTTACTGTCTGATGAACTTCGTCATCATGTCAACTGCTAGGAAAGTGTAAATAAAGTTGGACAAATAACTTTAAAAACACATTGAAACTGCAGCGACAATGAAAATCATTTCTTAGTCTACAAAAATCTTCGCTCGTGATGTAAACATTTTGCGCTTCGTCCAGAACTATTTCAATACGTGCTAACACAACTGAACAGCACTGCTAATGTGCTAACTAGCAACATCGTCTTGCACAGTAATTTGACGTACGCGCTGCTCGTCCAGTTAAATTGCACCAGCTGCTGTGAAAGCCAAACACAACGAAGGAAAGGCGGGTCTAATCGGCTTCAATGCTTGGAAAACGACGGCAGCACAGAGGCCCAAAAAGGAAGCTAACGTCGACCTAAAATAGTGATATTTATTGGCAAAACGGTACCTGACAACTTGCTTTATAATTTAGTATCATTAACGTAAACACAAATGGAGGCTTAATTTGCTAATATTATAGGAAATTAAATGATCTTACCTATAGTTATGTGAGTAATTCCACAGTGCGCGCTTTTTGGATGCTAGACACAAATGGCGTACCGTAGCAGGAGATGTGCGTCATCAAGAGGCGGCACTATTTTTCTTCATCAGCTGATCAGATCATGTGATGCTTTTCCCGCGTGGGAAATTCAACAATATGAAAATAAAGCGAAACACTGCCATGCAAGGAGTATATGTCATGTTAGTAGGTTAGATATTCAATATTCCATTTAAAATTAAGCAAAGTAAGTGATAAAATCCACAAGGAGAAAACGTATTTCTGCTCGGGACCTGACTTAAAGAGTTTGGAAGTCAAGGCAATGTCCTAAGAAAGCTGTAGTAGACCTGCTTCCCTTTATTTTTTCAAGTGGTCAGGTGGCACAGGGGTGGCCAAGGTGTTCTGACGGGTAGATGGGGCATCTTGAAGCGTTTAGACACTGATACTGTGTGAATACTGACACCCTCTGGACCTTCAAAATCCTTACAGGCAACCTAGTTTGACAGACTAGTTTCAGACTGAATTGATGACCCAGCATATACAATATGCAATATACAATATACTTTAAGTTATGGTATTTTATATTGTATTATATCTTTAAATACATTTAAATACTTTATTATCTTTGATGTTAGACACAGTTCATAAATAAGGGGGGGACATAACCTGAAAATTTATGTGAATGAGGATGCTTGCGGACTGGGATCTACATTTTTTTTTTTTTTTTTTTTTTTTTTTCAATGTTTTAAAATCGGGTCTGTTATGCTTTTTCGGTAGAACCTCTCCAGCAGTAGAAAACACCTGCACATACGGCACAGATGAAGATGGAGTGCTTGAGGCTGCTTTATCCTTGATAAATTTGAGAATGAACCACAAAAGATCAGGGTTTATAAAGCTTGCGGACGCATAAAACCAGCCCAGAAACTTGCGTACGCCACTTTTCACGCAAAGGTTGTGATTTATTAAAATCCACACTTGGCGTGAAAATGTGCAGTTCCTCACACCAGCTCTAACCCATGCATACGCTCAGTTTGGAGACGAGAAGCTGCGACACAGAAGGTGAAGTCAGGAATTATAGCAACACTGTGTAATGATCACTGTCAGATATTTAATTTCACTTTAATGATCAAACTTAAATTTTATAACAACTTTATCTGCTTTTTTGACAGTATTATTTATGCTTCTGCTGGTGAGACATTGGGATCTTTGAAATAAAAAACTTAAATATTAAATAAAAGTTCATGCATCTCCATCCATCTTCCTCCTCAGACGACCCTGACCCACAGACCCTGACCAACAGACCCTTCCTCGACAAGAGACATTTCAACAGCACGACAGCAAAAGGTCACGCTTTGGGTGTGCGCTCTCGCCAGTGTGGATGTGATTGCTCTAAACGTCTGTAAACCTGCAAAATGAGGGAAATCTGTGTCAATTACAATCTGTTTACATGTTGTCAGCACCTGTCCTCCAGACGCACAATGGAAAGGTGCGCAGAAACATGCGAACAATTTCTAGATCTGAATTTTTTTTGGCGTACACCATTTTTGCCTTTTGGCCGTACGTTCACTTTTATTATGGTTTCCACGCAATCCTTTATAAATGAGGCCCCAGACTCTTTTGAATCCCTTTGACAGATACACACAGTAGCCTGGTGACACTATGAACACGGCTAGGTGCGCATGCCAAGAATGTTGCAATCGTTGGCCCCACAAGGTGTCTTGTCGTGTGGTTGTGCACCTCTGTATACTAGAGGCTGCATTCGCCATGCACCATTCAGTTTGCTTGTCATGATTTGCTTTCCTATTTACAACATTTCACAAGTTATAAAGTGTATTGACACATGTATTTTTAAAGAATACTACAATAACGTAAGCGCCAAGTATAAACACCTCCAAAGCTGGCGACGGTGCGCGTGCACCCTGTGCGAGTACCCAAAGCGCGACTTGAAGCCTTTTGGCGCGTCAGTGTCAGTTCAAACCATCAATTTCTTTAGCAATAATACATGCACCGACACAGGGTTTTGCTGTAGCCCAGAATTCAACCATTTTTAGACAAACAAAGCTAAAATTAGCTTAGCAATAGCCAAAAACAATCTTTACTAATCTTTTCTGAAATCTGTGCCTACAATTATGCCTATTGGTAATCCCAACTAAGCCATTGGCTAATGCTAATTTTACTAAGGGCTATAATTTATCCCATTTTTAAACATACAAAGCTGAGAATTAGTGTAGTAGTAATCGAGAAATAATGTTTATCAAGATCTGATTTCATATAAAAAATAAATCCAAGACTGCCACCAAAGCTAATTTCAAATAAGTACAACTCAGACATGGGAAATATTGAGCTGAAATTTGGTATGGTGGTACCCAAGATCTATCCCATGACATTCTGAAAGCTAATCTCAATTGTAAGCTAAGAGTTAATGCTAATTTCAGAAAAAGATATATTTCACCCAAATCCAGATGCATAAAGCTGATAAATAGTATGTTAGCACCGGACAATAATATTCACACAATCTTAATGCACATTCAAACTAAACTATTTTTAGGCATACCGAGCTGAGCGCTGCAGGCTTTTAGGTAGGATTTTTGAATAGGGTCCCTGCACAGGCTCTCACCCCATTTTTTTTTCTGAGAATGTTCTTAAAATCCATTCTGTGGTTCATGAGATATTTTGCTAACAAACAAACATTGACTTCAAATAGTCAACAGCTTATTTTTAGACAAAATTACAAAACAATTTGTTGACACTCATAATATGTGTTGTTGATCATTCTCAACTTCTAACACAACAATTCTTAAGTCAACATCGGTAAAACTGATTGAGTTGTAGCTGTTTTATGTTTTTTAAGGTCAGTTGTGGCCATCTTCAATCAGGCTGAATCAGTTGTAGAATATGTCTGTTTCCAAGTTTCAGTTCTTTTAGTCCAGTGGTTCATGGAATAATTTGGTAGTAATGTATGTAGGTTTGTAAAATATGTGAGAATTAATGAGGTTCCTTAATATTTGTATTAATTAATTTATATTAACATTTGATTATTGTTTTCAAATGAGCACATTCATTATTTCAGTACTCTTTTTATTAATTCAACAAAATTTATATCTAAATTTCCAGCATCTGTTCCCAGTTCAAAGCTCTTTCTGGCTGTTAAACCAGGGTACTCTGTCTTTATGGTTATAAAGCAGGTTTTGAAACTTTAGTCACATAATGTAAGCAAAGCTTTGCAATATAAGAAATACATACTATATCTATCATCTTGTATAAACCAACCAAACACAAACTGTTCACAATCCTTTCAAGTCAGTTTCAAAACAACTCGGGGTTAACTTGATCATTATTCCAGTCTTGTCATAACGATTCTGCAGATCCAGTCATATAATCTGTGTGTGTATATGCTGAACATACAAAACTAATAGTTCATTAAGTTCTCCGCCAGTAGTCCATCACCACAGGTATTTTACATTTGTTCCCATGCCATGTTTAATCAAACTTTTCACAGCAGATGCTCACAGTTAGCGCAGGAAGAAACGCACAGGTGTTGCCAATGATGTCATAGCTCCATATGAGTGTCCCAGAAGCACATGAGTGTGACACACAGCCTGCCAATCTGAAACCATGACGCTGAAACAGATGCAGCTAAAAGAAGCCGAATCAATTTCAGGGATTGTAATCTCATTATGGGACATGTCAAAATGATTTTCTCATTGCCGCAGTCTGCCGTGTTTTAGTTCTTTCGGGTACCATGGGGAAGGATAAAATTACACTGTAATCATTCATATTAGCAGATCTGGTTACTCTGAGCAAACTGAAACTCAGCAACTCTAATCATACAGAATAACCATAAGCACATGTGTGCTGTAGGTCTGTGGGGGACCTTCAGAACACCCATATTTATCAGATTTTTAGAGTAGAATTTTACACTTATATGCTGAGAATTTCTTAAATTTTCTCCTATTTTCAGTCTTAAGTGTAAATGGCAGTTCTCAAAATTTTTCAGACTAAGAATCACTCTTACCCTCCCAGATATTTAGGACTGCTCCAGAGGTCTTTTATAAGGTTAAGAGAGCTTCTCAGTCCATTTCAGACCCCTATAGTTGTCACCTGAGTGTTATTCTCAGTTATAATGAACTATAGTAAGGCATGGAAAATGTGTGTGTGTGCGGGGTGGGGTGGGGGGGGTGGGGGGGGGGGGGTGTTGGACCAAGTGGATAACATCTGAGCGCTGTGTGTGTTTGTTCAGACAGTTTGATAGTTTGATGGAAGCTCAAACTTTACCTCAGGCTCTAAGACGTAAAAAGAAACTTTAGGCTGAGTTTTTAAACAAATGTGTGAGATTTTCTTTATCCATGTCCATGATGTAAATGAAGAAACGTACAGACAATCAGTACAATGTGACATGTATTAATATGAGTGTGTTGAATGTGAACTTATCTTAGGATTTTCACAGATTTGTCTTGACCTTTCTGTGAGAATATTTTTGAGCATGAAATGTGATGCAGTGATTGGTTCATGCTGGGGGTTTTGTAATGGCATCAGCAAAGCTGAAAGGGTTGTGAATCAGCTCTAAGACTGATACTTCAGATTTAGCCCTACACTTCACTTAAAGTCAGACCGAGACTCTTACTGATTTTAAGCTCAACTTTGAGCCAAGAATTATTTTACACTGAAGTCCATTGTATCCACGCAAACACTAAACCATTCTTAACAGCATTCTTGAGGGTAATTTTAAGAAGTTTGATAAATACGGGACCAGAAGTGCTACTACTTTGGTTTCTTTGGGTTTGCATGAACCGTTATGAAATTTCTGATCTGACAGTTATTTTAGTTTGGCAGTAGTCCACTTCGGTCTTTGCTAACTGGGCTTAGCCTTTAGTTTAAATCTGACTGGACCCACGAGTTATCTCTACAAACTTTGGTTATTTAAAGAGCAATCTACAACAAATAAATTATTCATAACCTTTCCACAGAACCCAACTTCAAAAGAGCTGAACTTCCTCTTGGATTTGATCAAATTTTGAAACATTCCCATAAACAGAAACAATTTGAGCACTGGTAAAATATATGATGAACTTCCAGACCAGTTTTAAGGACTTGGTGATCAGCACCACAAAGATGGTGGAAAAGGGTCCAAATGGAGGGAAGTAGATTAGTCCTTGTACTTTTTTTCACTAAAACAACTTAAGTAGTAGTGTGCAAATACCAGGGGCTCATTCTGATGGGAGGGGATGCTAGCAAATTAAACAAGAAACAAAATAACTAAATGAAAAGATTGGGGCCCTGTCTGGACAAGGAGTTCAAATGCAGCAGAAAATGTAATTTTTAAAAAAATATCCAGAGTAGTGTGTTCAGAACCTAAGAGTTAAGAATAAAAAAACATGAAACTAAACTTCAACAAAACAAGAAACAAAAAACATGCTATCACTATTTTTTTCTCTTTTTTTACTGATTGCATTTGTCCCACAATGATGAAAAATAAGAGGTGTGTTCAGATCAATCAACGCCAGGAAACAATAAATGAAACTAATCATCACTAAATAGTTTGTATAGTTATTTAGAAGAAATGTGCTCAATATTATAAAATAACTTTGTTTTATGGTAAATGCTGTAAGAGGACCAAATATTTCCCTAACATTCCTCTACAATGCTGCTGACTGTAGTGTAAATGTGTCTGACAGCAGAGTGATTCAATCTCATCTGCTCCTCAGTTTATTACCTCCTCCTTACGAGACATTAACTGCAGTTAGGTTTGCCTCCAGCAGAGGGGGAAGTCGGCACAGTTTTTAACATCCTGCCATCTGCAGGCACAGCTGCATGCTGTGTGTTTATATTTCTATGGCAACCACCCTTTATTTATCTCTCAACGTTAGTCTTTTTGTCAGATACAGGCCAATTCTATTATAGTGTTTCAGGGAATAAAACAACAGGAAAGAGAGCCATATACACATCAGAGATACCAAGTCCATGTTTTGTTTGTTTTTCTTGATTTTATGAAGGAAACCAAAACCAGCCTTTGAATAAAATTATTACAATAAACAGTGTTTACATATTACCTGGGCTTTGTCATGCTATGCAGACATTGTTATCTTTTAAATGCTATAAAAATTAACTTGCAAAAACTAAATAAATCCCATCAAACTGATAGTTTGGATCTTCTGACTTCATAAGCAGTTTCTCACCTGTTGTAGTTAGCTCTTTGAACATCCTTGGTTTGGAAAAATAAGATTTATTTTTGACCTGATTGGCAGGCTAACATCAAGTCAGAATGTGACCGGGCCAAAGTGGATTGCTGACTCATTGAAACAACTCCAGCCTCCAAAATGTTACATCAGTTCATTCAAACACTGCTTTAGTTTAAAAACATTTTTCATTGGTCGATTTCTCATAATGTAAGTATTATGGCAGAAATATGTCAATAGGCTGTATTAAAATGCTATAGCTAGCTGTTGCTGCAGTTATTTGCACTAGTAAATGACCATAGAATGCTATGTAAATAGTTATATGATACAAAACTGATGGTGTTGTTCATGATAAAGTGTTGGCAAAGCCTACTAGGAGTTTTATTTTTTAGATTGAATTAGTTTTAACAGTATCTGGGTATATATCTTTTATATATCAAAAACTTTTGATTTAAATTGCATTCCAACAATGAAAACAGCCATGTGCCAAACCTCATTGGTTAACATTATTCAGCCTATACATTAGCTTTGTTTTACTTCAGATGTAGAGGATACTGCACTATGCTTATTTCTTTTGTTGGCTCATTTCCTTTGTGTCAGTTTTGTTCATTCCCCCTGGTGTTGTAAATACAGTAACAGCTTCCAAATGGATGGCATTGAGTAGCATTCCTTCTGACTAGTGTCTAAATCCCTGTCACTCAAGTACTGACATTTTTTTCTACAGATCAGAGCCAGAATGGGACTGATACACAGATCAGGTTTTAGTTGGACTTCAATAAAGCTATCTTGCTATCTGAGGATCTTAGAGTAAGTGTAGGGGATTATAGTAAAACTGGACTAAAAGGAAGAGAGGAATAACTATTCCCTTTACCAGGGAATTGTCATGGAAAAGAACTTCAGAGGATTAAGTACAAGTCATAATGAAACTGACTGTGGGTATGAAGACATGACGATGACTGCAAAATAACATTTCTCTTTGTTTTTTGCGTTCACTAGGAGTGTCTGAGTTGAAATGGTCTGATGACAATTTCGTGGAGGGGAGCTCCTTAGTTCTCTGGCAACAAACGCAACAACACATGCAAAAGGCGCACAGCTGCAGAACACCAGAGGTCCATCTCAGACCCCATCCCTCCCTTTCCAACCTCTCCGACTTTCCTAGAAGCATTACCTCACAGCACATCAGGCAGAGCAGGAGGTATCACCTGGGGAGTGCATTTGTGTGTGAGTGTGGTTGTTTAAACCCTGTGTCATATGTGAGTAAGAAGGAGACGAAGAGAGAAAACAACTGCTTCTAAAGCTTACGTCTGTTTGGAAGTGCCATATAAACACTACTGGGTGGACCACAGTGAACTTAATCTCTTCTCAGTTTCTTAGAAATTACTTCTCAGGCTAATTACAAAACCACAACATGTGCAAACAAAACTGATCAACAGCAAAAGATCACCAAGGATCAATCCAGTCTTGTTCTGTTTGAAGTATATAAAATAAATATAGTGTCGGTTCATTATATTAAAACATCTGCAGCTCAACACATTTGTCTAAAACAGTCAAAAATAAATGCTAATCAAGCTGCAAATATCTAAAGGTATGGTTTGAAATGAGGTTCTGTAGTACAGTTATAAAGAATAATATCTAAATTGTTAAAGAAAGGTTTTTGAACAGCCTCAGTTTAGAGCAATGGAGTTTACATGCAAAAGAATTGACAAAGCCAATGAGAAGTCTAAGTAAGGTTCCACTTTATGCATTTAAAAATAACCACAGAATTAGTTGTAAGTAACTGGAATGCAAACTACTGTCGGTGCGAATGTCCTTGTAATATTGTTTGTTTTAACTACTATGATTGAGTTGCAACAGTCCAACTTAATCTTGGCTATAACTAGGGTTGTAAGAAAATTTTGATTCATTGAAATATTGCAGTATTTCATTTCTCTATACTGCACTGATTCTCTAAAGCATTATATTAATTTTTCATTAAGGTTAAAATGTAAACATTTATGCCAGTTAGCCTCCGACCACTAGTTGGCAGCAGTTAACCAACTATTTGGCTACTCCACTCCCGAAAAGCCTGAGAATATCTACTTTAATTTTGAAGTAAATTTAGGTCCAACTTCTGGTTTTTGTGTGGCACTTACGTTTTACTGCTTCCATGGGCTAACAGCAGCTTCACTAAATTGGGGAACTATGTTGTGGGAACATTTCCAAAAATTGCTGAACAATCGAGGTGGCAAGTCAGTGCTACACCCTCAAACTAATCTCCAGCGGGTGGATGATATGAAAAAGTGGCCTCGTGTCGTACGAGGACATTGTAATTACAATGCGTAATTACAAATATACAGAAGGATATCAGTACCTCCACAGTGGAAAAGTTGGCATTAATCAATAACAATATTGATGGCCAGGGTCCTCATGTACAAAGACTTGCATGGATTTCTGATTGAAATGCGTACGGACAGATCAAGAAAGCAACGTATGAGGAAATAAATCCAGGTGTATCAAACCATGCATATATCACAATCATCACCAAACTGAACGCAAGTGAGACTTTTCCTCTGACTTACCTTCATTTACATATGTTAAATAGATGCAGACTATGTCCAACGTGTGTGATGGACATATTTGCATGATCCCTGCACCATTAGAAATGATTTCTACACTGCAAAAATTTCTGCCAATGGAGTAAGTAAATTTTACTTGGTAAGATTCTTGAAATACTTACTTTGACTCAATTTTTTCTTATTTCAAAAATCTTACCAAATAAATTTTTCTTACTCCATTGGCAGAAATGTTTGACTTAATTTGAGTCAAATTTTCAAGCTAACAAGACAAATAATCTGACACATTCTGAAAACAAGATTAATATTCTTACACAATCAGTTCAAGAACATGGATGAATAAATCAGTCTCAAAACAAGATCAAATAGATTTTTAATAAGATTTTAAAACTTGGTTAGAAAGACATTTTTTTGCAGTGTAGATTCAGAAAATACAATGAAGTCGGGAGTAAAAATGTGTTGCTACTCGAGGCGCACCCGGCACAGCCATCCATTATGAGCCTGGAAATGTTAACTTTGAGCACAAGTTTATTACCATAATTACTGTATACACAAAGGACTTCAGATGTTTGGTTGATCTTTGTTTATTTAATAGTTGATGACAAAACAATCCGCAGCGCCTCATATGAGAGTTTTCATGACGTGACATGATGTTGACAATTAAAATTTTACAATCATACAGATGAGGCCATTCCATTCGGCATGGCTTAGCTTAGAGTGGACACAATCAGTCTACAAGCTCCCTCTGGAATGCAACTGTGGAACCCCAACATTTTTTTTTTCTCACCCTGATAGTCCGGTACGGTAATCATTATTCTTATTTTTGATCTATGTTTATTCTTTATTGTTACTATCTTTAATTCTATTATCTTTG
>JAUBOC010000050.1:14635361-14652250 GCA_032275365.1 Anablepsoides cearensis | reverse complement strand
GAGAGAGAGAGAGAGAGAGAGAGAGAGAGAGAGAGAGAGAGAGAGAGAGGGGGGGAGAGAGATTGTTTTTCTCAGCCCCTCGGTCACATCTCGGGGATAAAGTCCGCCCAGCAGCCGGGTTCAGCCCCTCAGCCTCATCCGTCCCTCAGCCCGACAGCAACTTTTCCAGTCCCGTGTTGTTTTTTCGACTTTGATTTGCGTGTCGGAGGCGGTTCGATGCCCTGCTGATGCCTCCTCCCCAATCACAGACCGAGGGGCTTTTATTTACTATTTTCTGTCTCTTCGGAGTCAGGAACAGTTCGAAAAGTCTTCCGTGATTCTCCTTATCGTTATTATCGTTTCATACATGTCAGCTTCGGCTTTAAGGAGGCCGTGTGGTTCCCTCTGGAGCCCAACACCTCCACCTTAAAGCACCCACTGACATGGTTAAAGGGAAATCACTGTAAAATAAATGGAATTACAGGTAAGACGTTTAGCACCTGCCACATATAAGACTGGACTGGTTTGTTAGTGTTTTCTTTGATACCAACTAAAAACCTCCACCCCACATAGTCAGACCAGAACTTTATCTGACTTCCTACAAGGTCAGAGCAGAGAAGCCACATCTTAAAAACTAAAGGCCTGGAATAAGCTTATCTTGTAAGGTTGTGTAGCTTTGGTGGCCATTTTTAATGGAATTGACTCTAAAAGGTTTATCTGTTGTAGACATACATTGAATAATTAAGTTTTGAAAGATCTATTAAAGGGGCAATATTATGTGTTTCCCAGGCATATATTTAAATTCTATACCACAGTAAAGTAACTATGTCACATTTTAGCTGTTATTAAATGCTGTTTATATGTTTGAATCAAAGAAAAACTTGACTTCTCATTCATTTCCATTTCTAAATGCCTTGCCCCTTTTCCACTAGTGCCACTTAGTGCTGTGTTGGTACGGTTCAACGCCATTTCCATTAGGCCAGATTCATGGAACCAGCCCTTAGTACCTACTCCATTGTGGTTCCAAGCGGTCCCAGTCGACACCAAAACGCAACGTCAGAGCACTATTCGTCACTGATTGGCTAGGGGGTGGGTCAATGGTTGCGTCTAAAGCTGCCTTTACAACAACAACTCAAGGAGCCATTTTTTTCAATTGTAGCAGCGACATTACTTGTGTTTCCATCCACTTTTAATTCTAATTTTTAGCTAATTTTTTTAAATTTCAGAACTTATTTGGCAAATGTGTTTCCATCTCTAGTTTTGCGTATCAATCGCCCAAAACACACCCACTGTAAACGGACTGGAACATCAAAGGAAAAGCACCTGAACTGACCCGTACCGACACTGACCATACCGACACTACACTAAGTGGCACTAGTGGAAATAGAGATGTGACATTCGTGAACGATCCAAATCTTTTGAACGGCTCTTTACAACGAACGATAGGAGCCTGCTTTGCTTTTTCATGGAAAATAGGCAGAGCTGTGGAGTACAGAAGCTCATAGGGAAAGGGGGAGGGGGGGGGGGGTTCTGTTGTGACAAAACCTATGGGTCCACCTACGTAACGTGATGACGTCATCACGTACAGCGACGTAATGACGTATTTCCCTACATCATGACATAACTCGTTCAATAGGGAACGGCTGTGTTGAACAGCTCTATGAAATAAACGGGTTCCTGTAACAGTGACTCAGGATACAGCCATGATCCCCTCATTAAACATATTTTTTTGTCACAATTCCCAATCTAAGATGCAGGCTAACAGCTGGATTCCAGTGATAGGACGAGCTGAATTTGACGAGAGAAAATCATGGACTT
This sequence comes from Anablepsoides cearensis, assembly GCA_032275365.1. Lineage (NCBI taxonomy): Eukaryota > Metazoa > Chordata > Actinopteri > Cyprinodontiformes > Rivulidae > Anablepsoides > Anablepsoides cearensis. The sequence continues at coordinate 14,650,453 of JAUBOC010000050.1, read as the reverse complement.
AACATCTGCTCCAAACGTTAAATCTGTAAATCTTATTTAGTTTTCATTTGCGACACAACAATGATAATGGAGTTCACCAAACTTGAAGGAAAAGTACCAAAAGCTACCTCCCCCCTCCCCCCTTTCAGTCCTCTTCCTCTAAAGATGTGACACAGTTGTGATCACAGAGCAGTTAACCCTCCTGTCAGACCTATTATAATATTTCTCTGGGTATAAACTCAGCTTGGCTCACTGAGGCCTGAACTCTTGCTCTTTCCAGTATGAACAGAAATTTGCCCGTTTCATCTTCGCAACATTTCTGTCTGTGATCATCCAGATCAGAGATGATGTTGTGTAATTCAGACTGATTTTTTTTGATAGCTTTTTATTGGAGACAGAACAATTAAACACACCTGCTTTTGTTGATTCAAGAGCACATTTTGAAACGACACGCTACCAGTTGCAAAGCCTGGCAATAAAAGATAAAAGGCTGTATGAATATGTGAAAAGTCATTCTAATAAAAACGTAATGAATCAGTGATCGTATGTCATAGCTGAAGTACCCTTTTTTCTTGTTTTAATAAGTTTTATTGAATGTAACAATAAAAGGTAACAGAAACATTAAAAATTATTTCCATACACTCAAAGAAGTTGAAAGAAGTATACACTTTTGTTAGCCCACCCCTTCTCCCATCATCCCAGCATCAAGAAAATTAGTTTTAATTTCTTAAAAATGAATGTATAACAACAAATTTACTTGCAGACAGTTCAAGTTTAAACTGTCCAATTTACAAGTTTGCCTTTAAACCCTGTTGTTTATGGTAAAGAGAAAAAAGTTAAGTAAACCATAAGTTACCGACGTTGAACGTTACTATTTTCTGCAGATTCTCAGGCGAAGCAACTAGAGTTCTGTTCTGTAGCTGAAGACGTGTGGAACTATAAGATTTAAACTGGATGACTTGAGATTAGTGGATTGATTCGCTCACCCCCACCTCATCGATGTAAAAGTCGGATGAAATGTGACACAAATGTTCAGACTGCGCTTTGAAAAACATCAGACATGTGTCAGGTTCAGTACCACATACTGAAAAGGCCTGGATTGGATATGAAAAAAATCAAGTGAGTCATGTTTAGACTGTCAGAAAAACAAATCCGATATGAGTCGGATTTGCCTGCATTGTGAACAAAGCCTAAAATGTAGTGAAGTTGATTTGATGTCACAACAGCCTGCCGTACTCTGCTGTGTTTGCAGCATCGGCTTCACTTGCTTGACAGTAGTTGACAGGGAGATGGTGATGTTTTAGGAAGAGGTCTCAAACTTATAGGGTTCTTCATTTTCACTCAGAACTTTATTAGACGGTGGAACAGATTTGATGTGTTCCCGCTGCGAGTCGGCACCAGCGGACTGAAAGCTGAACTTTATCAGACCTGAACCACTTCCACACCACTGAGTCCAGTAGTCTTTTCTATCTTAACTATTTCTTCTGCTTCTTTTCAGGACACTTATTCACTCACAGCTATTGAGCTCATTTTGGCACTGATATCCACTGTGTTGTATGTAGCTTGTTGTTAGCGTGGTGTAAACAGAGCGGCATCACTGAGCACTGCCTTTGAGCCGGATGTGTACATCATCACACACTGTCGTAACATCAATCGATCAAATTTATATTAAAGTTACATCATCGTTGGAAAGTTTTCTATTGCGCTATATATCAATACTTGTTATCTACTTGTCATTTTTCTTGCCCAACCATGTGGTTTCCTTCAGTGCTCTATGGTTTCTGGAAATGTCAGAGCCAAAACATCTAGCTGCGGAGAGATCTACTCCGTTTATTCCTAAAGATGTTTACTTGTTTACTGTAGTCAGTTGGTGGGAAAATGAGCACGACTCAGTCTGCCACATTAATTTAGATCACAGAGCTTCAAAATTAGTGTTGGGTTTTAAAAAGCAGATTTGAGGAAAAATACAAAGATTGTTCTGTTTATTCACAGACAACATGCAAGCTGGTAAATCAAAGTCACAATTGTGTTTAACAGTTTTAAATGAGCTGCTCATGTTTTGCGAAAGACTCACAGTGATCAAAACAAGTTTGTTTTCCCGTATTCAAAATCATTTGTGTCATCTGCCAGTGAATTCAGTCGGAGCATGGAAGCAGAGTATGATTTGTAGAGGCAGCATGTGATGTGTATCTGCTTATGGTTGTCAGGCAGCCAGATGTTGTGTCTGTCAACCATACAGTTGAAACTAGACTTTTACATACATTATATAAAAAGACAAATGCATCACACGCTGATGTGAAATGCGAATAAACTTTTCCTGTTTTAGGTCAATTAGCAATACCAAAATATTTTCTATTTGCTAAATTAATTTTTTTAAGAATAATGAGAGAGAATTTTTAAGGCAATTTTTATTACTTTCTTCAAAGTCAAACGTTTAGATTCACTTCATTAATATTTGGTACCATTGCCCTTTAAATGTATGCTTGGATCAAATGTTTTGGATCTCCTTCCACAAGCTTCTCACAGTAGTTGGCAGGACTTTTGTCCCGTTCCTCCTGACAGAACTGGTGGAACACATGTCTGTAGGCTGCCTTGCTCGCACGTCTTTTCAGCTTTGACCATAATTTTTCTGTAGGATTGAGATCAGGGCTTAGTGATAGCCACTCCAAAACATTGAGCCTCATGCAAGAACATTTTGATATTCTTGTCCTAAATTTCTCTTACTTTTGTTCGTATGAAGGGTTCGTACGAACACGTCACGTCAGATTCAACAAACACTTCTATGTTCAGGAAATGTGTGTAAATGAGCAGCGTAAGCTGATGAATTATGTATCCAGGTGTTTGTGCACGAGGAGAAGAGATTAGCATAATTACCACCCCGAAACACCATATAAGGATGTATGTTTCCTGCCCCGCATACCAGGAAGTGTCCATTTATAAAAGACATCGCAAAGTAAAGTGTTCGGAGTTTGAAGACCTGCTCTCAGATATCCAGAAAAAAAAAATCTGTCATTTTTAGCAGCGTCAGCTGTGGAATTAAAGGACCTGCTAAAGTGGAGGAATGAAATGACTGTTTTTAATGTCGAGTCTCCTGTGTGTCGTATACAGTCACAGAAATAAAAATGTTAATTCATCTCTCTCTCTAGTCCTGCTCTGGTATTTTCAATTTAATTGTAAACAAATGTGTTTCATAGTTTTCATGTATTCAGAAGAAGAGTGACCCCCCCCCCCCCCCACACACACACACACACACCCCAAGGCCGTCCCACCCACCGTCGCAAGTGTCAGATGCGTTTCTGAATAAGATGTCTCCAAATTTCTATTCATGCTTATTTTCAATTGTTTTTTAGTTTGAGATCTTCATTTTAATATTGTAGTGTTATACAACAGCATTAATACCCAATTAAATTTAATTTAACCTATTTTATTAGTCTATATTAATTGTAATTCCAGTTCAAACAGAATAGCCTATTGTGAACATAATTATGGAGTGTGATTTATTTTCAACTCAAAATATTTTCAAACTAATGAAATATAAAGTTATTAATGAAGAAAATCCATCTGGATAACAACAGACTGACTGCACCTAAAATATACGACAGGTCTGGACCACACGTGAATTTTGTGCGTATCTGAAGAAAATCTTAGAATACGAAAAAATTGGTGAATGCCACAAATTCTCCTAAATCACTCGTATGCACAACTTAAGAACAAATCTGTTCGTACGAACGGTTCTTGCATGAGGCTCATTGACTTTGTTCTCCTTGAGACACTTTGTAACCAGTTTGGCAGACGACTCATTTGACCAGACGCTTTGGCATTGAGTTCCACCTTGTTTTATTTTGCAACAAACTCAGGAAATGCTGATGTAATTTTTAGAATTTTATTTTCTAAATAATTCTCAAATATTTGAGAACTTTAAGTGTTTTTTTCTGTGGTTGCTGACAGAGGTTAAATTGATGTTAAAATCTCTGTTTTTGACTGTAAACTCATAGCATGAGTCATTGCTATCTGTAATAAGGAGACTGCATGCAGAAGTTATCCTCATCTTGAGGATGATGTCGCTGTGTGACTCGTAGCATTGGTTGCTTTGCTTTGCCTTCTGCTCACAGCATATTACAGTTTAGCATGTCATTGCTACATGTAAAAGTCAAACTCTTTGAGTTTATTTAGATTGAGGTTAGGGCTGCACGATATTAGGAAAACCTGCAATGTGCGATAACACTGCTTAATATTGCGATGACGATATGACTTGCGATAAATGAACAAATAAATATGTAGTGTTTATATCTTTCTGCTCTGGGTTCAAAGCCAAAAAACAACCTATAAAAAGCTAATCGTTTCCATTCCAGCCTGAATTTTTTTTTTAAGTATGAAGAGACCTATCCAATTAACCAAATACATGAAGGGCTCCATTAGACTGATGAAATACTTCAAGCTTCCATCTGAATGACAAAATGCATAAATGCAAACTTTTGAGTCAACCATTTATTATTATTATTTATATTTTTTATAAATAATTGCAATGAAATAAAAATCCGTCATCCTCAGTTGAGCTTTTCGTTACAGGTGTCAAGCTCTGATATATTTATTTAGTTAGGATATCCTCTCAACAGTTTCTTTTTCCTTTAAAATTCCAGGTTTTGCTGTGTGAATACGAGTCACATGCAAACCTTACCTCACTTTGAGAATACATTAATGGCAACCAGAAATAGGGAATGAGTGGAGTGTACTGCTGTGACTCATCTGTTGTGTGTCATTGGCTCCTCAGCACTGTTTGGTAACACGTCCTTCCAATCGGCCCATTATGTTTCTGACACACATCAGATCATCTGTCCATCTTCTTACATTAGAGTGGCTCAGCTGGAACGCAGGCTAGTATCGATCGCCGCCATCTTCTTCCTGGTACGATCAGTGTGGTTTTATAAAGCTCATTACTGTCGGTGCTGATAAATTCATTTGCTGCGTTGCAAAAAAAATGTCGTCAGAATTGGAAGCCAGAAAAATCTTGCAGAAAACCAAGTGAATTCTCTTCTGAAAAGCTTTATTCTTCATCTGTGACTCCATTTCAGTTCAGAGCCTGTATCTCCCAGCACCTCTGTCTGTGGCCCAGAGTCTTATCACAAACAGAAACAACAGCAGCCCTGTGTCAGCTGCTGGTTGCACTGAAGTCTCTCCTCCTCTAAAGTCTTTCGTGTAGAACACCCTGGTCACTCCCTGGGGTCGGTACCTTTTAAGTCAGTCATTCTAATCCTAAACAAGCCTTGTTGGTGTTACAGAGTGGGACTCATTGATAGAGACTTGCTGAATCTCTCTGTTTGAAGCAAATGACTGCAATTCATTACAAAGAGTAAAGTACAAGACTGGATCTAAAATTCAGTCAGTCACAAAGTTTTTTCTCAAAATAATAGTATTTTTTTTAAAGAGAGATTATTAAAATGCAGCAGCCAACCTAACAGGAAAGCACAATGACAGACGGACAAACAAGAGGCTGCCAGCCTGAGTATTCATACAAGTTTAATGAGCATCCAGACTGTCGGGAGTCTGTGGCTCCTGCACAGACCACACACACACACACACACACACACACACACACACACACACACACACACACTTTTATCTACCCTGTGGGGACCTTCCATTGACTTCCATTCATGTTTTTTAGACTTTATAGCCTAACCCTGACCATTTACCTTAAAATTAACCTCGCAGGTACTTACCTGACCCTAAAACTAACCTAAACCTTGGTCCTAAACCTAACCCCACACCTGTAACATGCATTTGGACCCTTGGGGACCACGGGTCCAAATGCATGTTATTGGTGTTCACTTCAGTCCCGACGAGGCTGCTTTTTCCTCACGTTGTAGGAAATAACCCATCCACAAACACATACACATATACGCACAGTCTAATACTGCTATCTTTATTTGGACTTTGCATTGATTCCATTAATTTCTACAGCCTAACCCTGACTCTAAACCTAACCTCACAGGTACATACCTGACTAAACCTAACCTCACAGGTACATACCTGACTAAACCTAACCTCACAGGTACATACCTGACCCTAAACCTAACCTCACTTTAATTCACACCTTAGTCCTTAGCCAAAGCTCTGACCCACCTATGGTATTTAAGTTGGCCTTAAGCCCAGTCCCCATGAGAACCAGGCTTAGTGCTCTATGAGTATGAGCATATGTGTATGCCAAAAACTGTCCCCACATAGAAGGGAATACCAGCAGGCACTCTTCTTTTTATTGATGTTTATTTTAAATGTAAGTGATTCAGTAACAACTTTGTTCTTATGTAAGCCAGTGATGATATTCTCTGTGAAACGTTTTGACGCACAGAGACGTCGCTCTGAGTGCAGGTGTTGCATAAAAATCCTGCTCCTCCTCCGTCGGCTCTGCCTGTGTGGATTCACTGCAGACTCGGCTACAGCTTGGTGCTTTTTTCCTTTTCTGTTCTGCCCCACCTGTCATCACTTCAGAAGAGTGTTCAGACAGGTTTTTTTTTTCTGTGTTGCAGCTGGAGTCCAGCAAGTCATAAAACATGACCCCATGTTGACTTAGTATTAGCAACACCAAACTTTTGGGAATGCTGAAAGTGGTGCAGGCCCCTCCCTCTAGATTTCTCAAACTATCAGAACGGCCAGCCTGAATGTAACAGTAGTTTTTATTTTTTTGATAAATTCCTGCCTTGCAAAGATGCCCAACCCCAGTTCTGGGTGCAGCCGTGTAACTCCTGTGTGCATCCACTGATGACACGGATGTAGCTGGTGAGTCGCTACAGCTCCGTCTACTGTTGCTATAGCGACGCCATGGTAATGAGGCTGCATTCTGATGATGCCTCAGTGGGATGTTCGAGGAGTTGAGATATCTCGGGACAATGAGTCGACTAGCGGATGACAGCGTTTGAGCCTTAAAAGCCGCAGTGACGTTTGATTTATGTAGGGCTTTTTGGAGAGGTCCGGGTCAAGTGTGAGACTCTTTGATTTGATCGTAAAGTGAATCTCCTGCTGCCAAAACGCCCGCAGGCATCATAATTCAACTCTCTGGCTAATTGCTTGGGACGCATTCGATTGTTTCTGTTTACTGATAAGAGCCATGTAATGAAGTGGTGACGTACAAGAGACTCATTTAAATTAGGAGCTTGGTGTAAACTGAAATCTCATTATGTCCTGTTAGACGAGCAGCCCTGCTGCACCAACTCATTGGGTTGTTCCTGATGTGAATGTGAGTATAAAGCTCGAGTGCGAGGCATCTGGAATATCAATAGATCTTTGAAGTCTGACAAGCTTCTGTCGACTCATTAGCCTGTAACAACATGCGAGAAAAGTTTCCTCTGCTTGCTCTCATTCAGCTTTGTGCAAAAACTCTTTTCTTCACAAAAGGTCATTTTCTGCAAACCTCAGTGAAGCCGTTTCATTTTCTCGTTGGTCATTCTGTTCACACATAGCAGCAGAAGCAGCTGCATCAGTAGCTGATATCTCTCAGGACAACTTTGTGTTCCTGACTGCAGCAGACCCATCAGCTGCTTGCATTTGCAGAGCAGCTACACCATAAAGCCTAACTGATGAATCTGCAGAAAAAAATAGCTTAACACAACAGTTACCTCATTTTACAGACTGGAATGTCGTCGGTCATCACGCTTTATTGGCGACATTGTCCGTTAATCTCGCTAGAGCCGCTGCAAATAGTTGTTATAATTAATAATGTTGACTATGATCATTTGTCAACATTTAATTATTTAGTTTGTCCTAAACATTCAGTTAAATTACCAATTGTTTTCCTCGTCACCACTAGTAGCTTCAGGCAGCCCTAAAGCAGAACAGTCACCTCATCAAGGGTCACTGCAAGCTGAACATTGGTCCATTCTGGTCATCTACTGAGCAATTGGTGCATCCATAACATTACATTGTTTAAAATAGAATATAAAGGGTCTGCAACTACCTGGCAAATGCAAATTATCAGGGTTGCTATTTTGCTAGCCATGTTGACAAAATAGGTCTTGATTTTCAAAAAGTGGCCACACAGTTTCAAACATTAAGTCTTCAGGGGATTTACAGCCCATTGATATGGACTCAAGGTTTCAGGTTGTTTTTTTATTTATTTTTTACTAGTTGGCCAACATAAAACCTCTGTCCCTTTCTTTATTCGTTCATTTTCTTTATTAGGTTGTTTCTGTTAGGGTCGCAGGGAACTGGTGCAAATCTCCAGTAGTCTTTACAAATGCTTATGATGCACGTTTGTACACTACAGTTACCTTTCTAAAGTTTGTTGCCTACACAATATTTTGTACAAAACGTGAGGTTTTTTTCCACAAATATTTTGCCATAAGCAGCCCTGTGGTGGTCTGAGCACATGCTGGCTGTCTGCTGTGCTGTTTATTTGTCAGGCATGTTTTTCCACCTTTGCTCACTAGCCAGAGCTCTTTCTCTTAGGTTGTTGCTGCTCCGCATGTCTCTGTTTATCTGTTTAAAACATCTTAACCACTTTAACTGGTACTTTCTGTGATAAATAGCATACAGGCAGTAAGGGCTTTTTTTTGTAAATGATTTTTAAACTCAAGTAAAAACCTTTACTTAACTTTTGTACAGTTGTTAGCATAAATGTTAGCGTATACATCAAAAACTAAAACAGCTGTAGAAATGTTTGTAATTAGTCCTTATCCTATTTTTGTCTCCCATCCAGGCAGCATCCTGTCATGAAGTTCCAGAAGTTGAGCCAGTGCTGGAGCTGATGCTGTCAGCCAGTCCAGCCTACGCTGCACTACACTCATTCCCTTTTTTTACTTTAGTCACTCATCATAGGTTCATACACTTCTCAGCTGCCGAGTCCAACTCCAGAAAGTTTTCAATGCTTTCCAAATAAAGGCTTGTTCCTGTGTCTGCAGTTATTCCTTCTGGCTGTACATCAGCACCTCATACTGCATCCTTTTAACCTGAAGCCATAGTTGAAACCACAGTAGCCAAACCACGGGCTGAGCACAAGTACTTTGTTAGGGCAGCTGTCCACAATAGGGAAACCCTGAACTGCCTCCATCATGTCCAGTCGACGGAAGGCTTCCACTCCCTGTATGATCCGTCCTGAGGTGACCCCAGTAGATCTAGATGATGAGGAGGGAGAATCGTACAACGTGGAGGTAATTTTAGTTCAGGAAGTCAACGTTTACTCATTTGTGGGAAGGAATTCTGTTATTTTTTTAATATTGAAATTGTTATATTAGTTTTTCTAATTTCCTATTGTGTAGATTAACTTTTTTTTACAGGACCATTAGATGTTTACACAACAAGTTGGTTCAGTACAAGTATGTCTACAACACACTGTTTACAGATTAAAAAAAACTATAACTTCTGCTTTTTTCTTCTGCCAGAAAACAGAGAACCATGTTCAGGAGACAGACTCATCTACTCAAGCAGAGCCATCCACGGACTCGGGTCAAACACGCAAGGCCTCAAACCCTCCCACAGGTCCAGACAAACCAGAAACTGAGCCACCAGACCCTTTCAAGCCTCAGCACAGACAACAGGGAGGCTACGAGTGCAAATACTGTCCCTTTTCCACTCAGAACCTCAACCATTTCAAAGAACACGTAGACGCTAATCATCCCAATGTCATACTCAACCCACTGTACTTGTGCGCCGTCTGTAGCTTCAACACGAAAAAGTTTGACTCTTTAACGGAACACAATGAGAGATGTCACCCAGGGGAGAGCAACTTCAAATTCAAACGTATCAAAATGAACAATCAGACAATCCTGGAGCAGACAATAGAGGGCTGCGGCAACAATGCAGTCATTTACAACATGTCAGAGGTCCTCACTGGTAAAGGAGGCGGACTAGGTTCTCACCTGCTTAACAAACCCACCACGGTCAAACACCAAAAACCCAAAACGGTGTCATCCGATGCCAAATGGACAGAAACTCATTTGGGTAAACTGACCCCTGATCTGACCAAGAAACCAATCACAGCGCTAAACGTGAACGGGACGGTCATCATCCCGGAGTCGGCTCTCCTTGCAGCAGATGGCCTTTCTCACATCATGCCTTCTTTACAGCAGCCTATGAACTACACCCAGGTAGGAGGAACTCATTTACATGCTGATATTAAGAGCCTAAAATTAGTGTTTAGGTATTTTGTAAATGAATGCAACTCAACATCTTTCATCAAATTAAAACAGTTATTTTGTGAACTCTTATTTTACACTGTCTTGACTTGTAATATAGAATAATACCAGCAGATAGTTGAAAGCAAACCAGTTATGTACCCATTCATTGTGTTCTGTGTTTTGTCCTGTGAAATGTATTGTGAGGTGTTTTTGTTTTTTTATATGCTTGTCTCTGACAAAACATGAAATTTAGCTATTGTTCTAATTCCTGCATATTTACGCTGCCATGAATTCATGTGCACTGTCCATATCAAATAAATTTAACTGAATGTGCTAAAATTCTGTAACAATCACGGAAAATGTAAATCTCCGTTGTCACCGGGACTTGTTTTGTTTTAGGTGCCGAAGATTGCAGTGCCCCTCAACACAACCAAATACAACCCCTCCCTGGATGACAACCTGACGCTCATCTCTTCCTTCAACAAGTTTCCCTACCCGACGCAGGCAGAGCTCTCATGGCTCACTGCAGCCTCCAAACACCCTGAGGAGCAAATCAAAGTTTGGTTTACCACACAGAGGCTGAAGCAGGGCATCAGCTGGTCGCCTGAAGAGGTATTCAAATGATTTTTCATCTTTAAAATCCTGTTTTTCCTCTTAAGTGGTGCTAAATCAAGGCACTGTTGTCTCATTTTGTTTACATGTTCTGCATGTTTAATGTTCAGATATCAGAATAAGAGGAGAATTGGTCTACATTCAACTTATGACTGTTGATGTGGATGTAGGTTTCCTCATTTATTAAGATATAAGACATATTTATTCAAGAAAAAAATGTATTAAAGAAACTGTAAAATGACTATACAGGGATATTCTATCTGTTTTGAAATAGGCTTTTGTCGAAGAAACGTATGGAGAGCCATTTCATTTAAAATTAAATAAATAAATACTTATTACTTATTAATATATTAATAAATTATTAATAAATTTACCATCAAATATATAAATGTCCCCATAAAATAAAACAAAATTAATATATTAAAATACATTTTTAGCATGTATTCAATTTATTTCTTCATTTATTTATTGTGGAGTTTATTTATATGTATTTATTTATATTTAAAAAATAAAATCTTTCTTATTTATTTTAGGACTCATTTATAAATACTTTTGTTTATTTGTTTTCTCATTTATTTATTTATATTGTTTTTTATATTGTATTGTTTTATTTTGTGACACTTATTTTGTAAAGCTGCATTAATTATTTAATTTAAATTTAATTAATTTCTTTTTATTTTTAACTACCTTTTTATTTCATGCTGTTTTGTTATTTAATTTTCTAATATGCAAATGAGGGGGCGGTGTTTTCTCTGTGGGTTGGTATTCAGGAAATGATCTGTTTCACCACCAGATGGCTGGTCTGCCTGGCAGCTTTTTAAAGAAGAAATATATATATTTTACAACAGAAAAAAAAAAATTGTCCTCAATTAGTCAATTGAAAGTTTTGTCAATTTAGAGAGAAGGGTTGTTATTATCTGGTCAGATTAAAAGTTAGTTATTTAATTTTACTGCATTTAAGAAGTGATATCAAAATGCATCAGGCTAACTGCTTTGTGAAGAGTTTTTGTGATGCCTCAAGAGGTACAGTGTCCAAACGTTGGAGACAAGTTTGTCTCTTCAGAGGTGAGACAGCTTACTGTCGGACTCAGATCGAGTTAGAACTGTCCATGGGGTCATCACTTCAGAGCAGGGAGCAGGTTCTGTAGGGATGTCATGACTTTCCATCAAAAACAGCCCCCATCAGCTGCTGAGCAGCATTTTCAGACCCCCGCTCGGGGGTCAGCTCGAACTTTCTGCAGCATAAAATCAAATAAAACTACACTTCTCCTTCAGGTGGTTAGCTCACTCATCTGAAACCGTCTTGACACTTTGAGGACCGAAGCTGAACTCACTTTTTTCAGTCTGTCTCTTCCTCTGTCTGCCACAGCTGCTTACAGCTTCTACCAGGGCAGACAAAACCCAACATATTTACTTCTCAGGGTCAGGTTGCTACAGACACCAGGTATTTCTTCACTTTTCAAATAGCAAAAGTGGATTGTTGTCATCTTAACACTTTTCACAGAATAAAAAAGTGGTTCATGCAAGTTAAAAACTTTAAACCTTTATACCACTGTCATTTTAGTTTTCTAGAAATATGGTTACTTGGAAGTGCTACTATTAGCTGAAGCTAACTGTAGAACTTTCAGTCTACTAAAGCTGATAACTGGCAATAATATCAAAACAATATAATTTAACAGGATAATACAACATTGATAGCAATGAATCTGTTCACATTTCTAAAGTGGATTTGGGCCATCTTAAAACATTTCATTGCAGCTGATGCAGATTTACTAATATTTAGTTGTTTCAGGTTAGTGTTCAATGTTCATTTCTTAAGAAAAAAATGAAGTTAATTTCTTCCACTTTGAATATTTGTATCCATTCTTACTCTGACAGGTGGAAGAAGCCAGGAAGAAGATGTTCAATGGCACCATCTCCTCTGTACCTCAGACTTTGACCGTGGTGGCTCCACAGCTCAACTCCCACTCATCCAGCAGCCAGTTTGTCCACGCCACCAGCTCAAAGCCCCTGCAGCCGGCAACCTCTGTTCTGCAGTCCCTCCCCTGTCAGATTCTGGGACAGACCAGCCTCATGCTGACCCCTGTGGCCAACGGCTCGACGGTCACGTGTGCACCGCTTGCGCTCTCAGTGGCTAACCAGGTAGAAAACCTGATCAGGAGTCTAAAGGTTTATGAACAACAGGAAACTACAGCAGCTTCTGAAGTTCTTCATTTTCTTGATTTCTCTTTGACAAACAACTTGATCCAAGGAGATTAATCTCCATGATTCCCACAGGTGGTACAGTCACTCAAGCGGCCCTTGGCCACTCCTGTGATCTCCACAGAGAGTAAACGACCCTCCATCATTCAGACCATCTTCGCACCGACAGCCACATCCAAACTGGCTTCACCCAAAACCGTAAATTTCACCGTCGACCCTCATAAAACGGCTGAGCAGCTGTCAGTTCTGAGGTCCAGCTACACACAGTCTCCTTTCCCAGAGGAAGATGAGGTAAGAGAATGGACTAAGATGTTTTACTTTGCATCACAATGATAAAAAAGAATAGTTTTGTCATTGCTTAGATATTCTTGTTTAGTTTATCACAAGTATGCCCCATTGTTTTTTTGTTTTGTTTTTGCTGTGTAATATGACAGGTCTATAGGTTGATAGAGACCACCGGACTATCCAGAGGGGAGATAAAGAAGTGGTTCAGTGAACAAAGGCTTCTCAATCTCAAAAGTATGTGATGGAAAGAGCTGAAAAAAAATCTACTTTCTGGTTTTGAGAAGCTTAACTTGGATCTTAGAAATTAAGTGCTTGTTTTCACGTGTCTCTTGGAGGTGCTCCTGCTCCGCCTGTACTGGTGAAAGCTGAGGCAACGCCGATAATTAAAGACAGTCCTGTTAGGAAGGCGGTGCCGAGCCAGTTTCCTCTTCTGGAGAGGGTGAAGGGGAAGACATCGGAGCAGCTGAATGCGCTGGAGGAGAGTTTCCAGAGAAGCAGCTCTCCAGCAGATGCAGACCTTGGTAAAACACTAAATTCTGATAAAAGCATGACAATTTTATCTCCTTACTTTGGAAGGAAAATCATTAAAAATGGTATTTACTAAAAACAGTGGCGGGCCGTGCATTTTACACCTACACAGTGGTACAGAGAGAGCAGGGAGGGCAGGACGAGGACAGGCTGCCAGCTCTGAGACTTCATAAATTTGAGGCAAAGTTTTTAAAAACGTCTATAAGATTGCCCTGTACATCTGTATTCATGCAAAATGGGGGAAAAACTGTAATTTATAGACAATCTGTACAACTTGACATGGTGCCACGGCAAAAAAAACACCAATAATACGTACATATAAATGCAGAATAATATGCTTCTGCAGCACAGACAGGTGTATCTGCACCACAGTAGCATCAATGCAGACATAATAAACTGACAACTAAATAAAGCAATTAAATAAAATGTATTTTACTCACCAAAACTTATCTGTTTACAGACTCATCCTCCTTTTTTTTCCAAGAAGAGTTCAGTTCCTCTGTCATACAGGTCATCATGTTTCCGTCATACAGGTCCTCATGGCGTTTCCGTTTTAACAAGTCCTTTTTCACCACCATGACGTTAACACTGAAAGTCCAGTCTGTTCTGTCGTATTTTTGTCACTAGTTTTATCATTTTGTCATGCTGAGAACGTCTGCTCAGCATTTAGCCTGTAAGACGCTACAGAAATCCAGTTTCCCGGTTCTGAATCGTGAGATTTCTAATCAGCCAATCAAACGACGTGAAAATGTTGACTCCGCCTCACGGAGGGAGGTCATAATAAACAGTAAATGTACAGTATTTTTACAAAAGTGAGAACACCCCTCACATTATAGTAAATGTTTTATATGTTTTAATGGGACAGCACTGAAGATAAGACACTTTGATACATTGTAAGGAAGTCAGTCTGAAGCTAGTATAACAATTCGCTGTCCCCTCAAAATAACTCAACATACAGTCATTAATGTGTAAATCTCTGGCAAGTAAAGGGTGTACTCATAGCATAAGAGCTATGATATTGCTTCTCCATGCATCTGGGATGCAGCAGTCTGTCACTGAAAAAGCTTTAAAGTGCTGTCATGGTGTCAAAGATATTGACACAATAGACACAAAAGATACAGTTACACAAACTCATACATGTCAAGTTGTTCAGACTGTCCATAAATTACACGTGTTTTTCATCATTGCAGATATATGGACACATAGGGCGTCCTCACCAGGGGTGAAAATAAGCCGGTCCGGTACTGCGTACCACTAAAAGATTCTGCGCCGGTACGTAGTACCGGGAAGAGGAGGAGCGGCTAAAGCTGTCATTCAGAACCAGATCACAGCTGCACTTTCTGCAGAATAGACCTGTTAGCAATAGGCAGTATAAAA
>JAUBOC010000050.1:14580880-14594306 GCA_032275365.1 Anablepsoides cearensis | reverse complement strand
AAAATATTCCATTAGCATTTTTTTTTTTTTTTTTTGCATTTAAATTGATGTCTGGAAATCATCTGGGGACCCTCACTTGCATAAAAAAAACCCAGCAGAATCATATAAACAGAAGACTTGTCAAGACTCAGTGATCACCCAGGAGCTGTGTGTCAATTATGTGCAAGCAGGCAAATCTTTATTACAAGTGAAAAATAATTTAAAAAGATGACTTAAAAATCTAAGAAAATAACAAAGATACAAAGTCAAAATCTAAATATTAAAAAACAAGAACAAATTTAATGATGAAATGCAGGTGCTCTAAACCATCTGTCACCCTTAGGCCTAAACGACCCGCAAAGGCAACTAGTGAGCCTCAAAAGGCTTTGTGCTTTTGCTTTCTGTGATTTCTTGTCATAATCATGCAAACACAGATAAAATATTTACAATATAATCTTCCTATTTCATGTTTCAAAGAGGACCATTTTTAAATGAATTTATATCATTACGCATAAAAATACAGAGTTACAACTACCTCGTCTCCTAGGTTTGGATAAAAAAACATACACTTTAATCACACACAAATGCACAATGATTAATTTCCTTTCCGTCGCTACATTTCTTTTGGCTCAATATTTTCTCTTATTGGCTGAAGCTGAAAGCTTCTTAAATTCACAGCCCTGTTCTTTCTGGTCACTGCTTCAGAAAAGGAGTATTTGATAACTGACCTGGAGAACACAAGTTTACCTCCACAGGGAAACATTGGGCCCATTTTGATTTGGGTAAGGACCAGTCTTGTGGCCAGCAAACATAGTTTGATGTTGGACTGATTTCTTATCCAGTGGGTTGGTGGTCAGTTCCTGACTGATGAACTTGATCAGCTGAAGATTAGCCTTTTTTCTCTATCTGTATATGACACGTAGTTGTGGTCTCCTATAAAAGTGGGACCATTTTCAAGTTTCCCCTTCTGGGTTCTTGGGTCTCTTTAACAGACAGATTTCAACCTTAAAATGACTATTTTATTCAACTGGATTATATTTTAACGTTTTCCGCTCATGCAGTCACTTGTTACATTTTCTGTCATCTTTGATCCTTTAAATTACATTTATCACAGTACAGTTATGTTACAGTGGTTCCAAATGTAAGCAAACTTAGCACCAGCTTACAAAAACCTTGACAGGCATTGACTTATCTCAAATCTGTAAAAGAGACTCCACAAGTTTCTTGGAACATTTCTTTCATATTTAACTAAACTGTTTGGCCATAAAAAATGGTGACACACTAATATTTTGTTGGACCACCTTTAGCTTTGATTACGGCACGCATTCGCTGTGGCATTGTTTCGATAAGCTTCTGCAAAGTCCCAACATTTATTTTTGTCCAGAGTTGCATTAAATTTTCGCCAAGATCTTGTATTGATGACGGGAGGTTCGGACCGCTGCGCAACGCTTTCTCCAGCACATCCCAAAGATTCTCGATGGGATTGAGGTCTGGACTCTGCGGTGGCCAATTCATGTGTGAAAATGATGTCTCGTGCTCCCTGAACCACTCGTTCACAATCCCAGCCCGATGAATCCTGGCATTGTCATCTTGGAATATGGCGGTGCCATCAGGGAAGAAGAAATCTATTGATGGAATCACCTGGTCATTCAGTATATTCAGGTAGTCAGCTGACCTCATGTTTTGAGCACAGACTGTTGCTGAACCTAGACCTGACCAACAGCAGCAACCCCAGATCATAGCACTGCCCCCACAGCCTTTTACAGTAGGCACTATGCACGATGGGTGCATCACTTCAGCTGCCTCTCTTCTTATCCTGCTGCCTCCATCACTCTGGAACAGAGTAAACCTGGACTCATCAGACCACATGACCCTTTTCCATTGCTCTAGAGTCCAGTCTTTATGCTTCCTGGCAAATTGAAGCCGTTTTTTCCGATTACATTCACTGACAAGTGGTTTTCTTATGGCTACACAGCTGTTCAGTCCCAATCCCTTAAGTTCCCTTCGCATTGTGCGCATGGAAATGCTCTTACTTTCACTATTAAACATAGCCGTGAGTTCTACCGTTGTCTTTCTACGATTTGATTTCACCAAACGTCTAAGCGATCGCCGATCGCGAGCATGCAAGATCTTTTTCCGACCACATTTCTTCCTCGAAGAGGATGTTTCCCCACTGTCCTTCCATTTTTTAATAATGCGTCGGACCGTTCTTAACCCGACTTTAGTAGTTTCAGCAATCGCCTTTGACGTTTTCTCTGCTTGATGCATGCCAATGATTTGACCCTTCTGAAACGGATTAACATCTTTTCCACGACCACAGGATGTTTTTTTCACCATGGTTGTTTAACAAACGAGAAGCTGATTACTGCATCAGTTAGGGTTAGCTAAAACACACTTATGCAGTAATTATCCAATGGGATGCTCTTACCTATTTGCTTAGCTAAATCCAGTTGGTTATGTATTTTTAAATATGTTTTTTTATTTTTTGGCCAGGCAGTGCATTTCTCTTCTTGGATAAGAAGAAATTGATTCTCACCAACTTCTTGATTTACTTTGCTCAGGTGCAAGATTTAGATTGACACATGAAGACACATTAAGAGGACAGGGAGATGGACAACTGACAACTTTCACAGCAGCTTCCAGATAATAGTGAAGTCGTTTTTACATCACAAGGCCATCATGATGTGCTAAACGTTTTTTTTTTTCTTTCTGGAAAACAAAAGCATAGAAAATGTGTTAGAACACTTTCATGAAATAATTGCACAGAAACAAATCACTGGAACATTGCTCGTGTTCCAAACATTTCATAATCAAATACAGCTGACTTTCACTTCATGAAAGTATATTTTTTTCAAACACCGAACAGAATATAAAGCATCTTATTATCAGCAGCTGATTAAGTGTCTAAGAGAGTGTGTCCTTGGTGGGTCCACATGCAGAAACAGACATTATTCAAAGCAAAGTTAATTAAAACAACAAGAAAAATTGAAAATGGAAAAGAGATTCTGCTCCGTGTTCCACTACTTGAGTAAAATCTTTCAAACTGCATCATTTCATACAATACAGGATGGGATTTTATGCTTTATTTTAGTTTGCTATGAGTACTTTTAATTATTATAATTCATAGCTTGAAAATAGGTTCCTTCAGTATGTTTTTTTTTTTTTTTTGTTCTGAAGAGTGTTCCCAATCTGAGCACCCGATGATTATCTATGTATATGGAGATACAGGAAGTGTACCTGCATGTCAATTTTCCACCATGAGTTGTCAAAGTCTAGGGTGTGAGAACATGTTCAATGAGCCCCATAATAAGCTCTGTTGGAGCGATTTTGTTTCAAGTGGGTGATTTTTTTCCTATGCCACACTGACCTGTGGGGGTAAAAAACATGAAATTAGAATAAAAACTCAAAAGTGCTTTCATACTGAATACTAATGTTCCTCATGACTGATAAAACCTTAAATTGATTAGTGTATTTGTTCCTGCCTGTTGTCTGCTGAGGTTTGAACAACTTTCTTGAGAAGTGCCAGAGATTTACTTTAAATTTAATCTTTTTTTTTTGCTGTTTTGTTTTGTCAGAGTTACTGTCAACACAAACACGAGAGTTCTGTAATACAGTATATGACATCATTTCCTCAATACTCAACTTTCTCAGTTAGTTTTCTATTATCTTTGTACCAACTGTTTAAAACAGAATTGTACCAAATGATATTCATTAAAATAAATTAAATGAGCCACTTACCGTTCAAACAGATGAACAATTGACTCTTAGCTTCTTTGAAGGAGAAAAATATAAATATAATTTTAATGAAGTTTGTGTTCTTCACAAATGACCAAAAAAGAATGAACTCAAATGAGAAGAGAAACTCTATATGAATGACAGGAGCTCAGTTCAGATAAAACTAGCTTCACTATTCTCGGAAAGATTTTTCTTTGTACAGAGCTGAAGTTTTACATCCCATTTGCATCATTGATGAAGTCACCACAGCACTGGCCACTTTGGTTGAGCCGGTTGTTGCACGAACGTTCCAAGAGATGCAAATTGTCAGATTAAGTTCTAGTTCTCAATACAAGTAGTTGTTGTAGTTGTATTAAAAGCATCATAATTTTTCTAGGTCTGTGTTCAGTCCCGTCCCCATCATTTCTTTCCAATGGCAGCAATGATCGACACCCAAATGACTTTGTTTATAAATTACAGTCCGAATGCAAAAAATAAATAAAAAGCACAATAATGCAAACTGTACTTGTACAATTTTGGTTTGGATCAAACAAGCAGACCAAATGACAGGCCATGCCCATTTAATTTAGTAATATAGATTTTCTACCATCAGTTTCAGACAGTGGATGTAAGATGGGTGAATAATGATTCGTGTACTATCAACCAGTTATTTGAGGGATCTAATTTAAAACCCTTCTCTCAGCTATAAACCAGTTTTCTTTACCTCCAAAAGACTTGTTTTACTATTTACAAATAAGAAAATCTTCTATGCTGAATAGGTTCCAATTAAAGCAAACCTTATGGGAATTGAGCAGTAATTTATAACAGTAATATAAAAACACCTACCAAAACCACATCTCATTTCCATCTGAAACCAAAAGTTTACATACACCATATAATAGGACACATGCATTTTTTTTTTCACACGGTCTGATGTGAAATCAGAATACTTAACCTTTTTTAGGTCAGTTAGGATTACCAAAATTTTCTCTATTTGCTAAATGCCAAAAATTTGAAGAAATACTTCTAAGGCATTTTTTATTACTTTCTTCAAAATCAAAAGTTTAAATAATAGTTTGCCATCATCAGTGTGTGAATGTCTGTAAGTGTACAGCGCTTTGGGGTCCGGAGGGACTTGATAAAGCACTATATAAGTTCAGTCCATTTACCATTTTAGATCTGAGAATCTAAGCAATTAACTCTGCAGTCTTTCACCTCCTCTGGATGATTATTTTGGCCTCCAAATGCAAATAACCTTGGTGTTATTTTTGATCAGGATCAGGATATGGCTTTTAACCTAGCCTGGCACTTGCCTTCCTACGCAGTTCCACTCAATTCTAGTTTCCCTTCACTACCTCGTACGAAGCACAGTGAAGGACAAGGGTCTGGTTTTTACCAGGCTACTTTTAACCCCCATATTAAAAATGGTACTAGTAATGCTTTTCTACACTAAAATTAGTAACAACTTAAAAAAAAAACTGATTACATTTATCACATCTAGTCTGGACTAATGTAATTCTTTATTATCTGGGTGTCCAAAAAAAAAAAAAAAACTCTTTAAAAAGTCTTCAGTTGTTCCAAAATGCTGCTGCACAGCGTATTACTGTTCTAATGAGAGTTGGAAGGAGAGATCATATTTCTCCAGTTCACACAGCACTATGATTTGTACATAAATCTGTCCCGGTTAAAGCTATGCTTTTCTGCAGATGGATTCCAAAATGTCTTTTTTTTTTTTTAAATCTCCATTCATGAGTTTTTGGCCGTTAGACTATCTTTACAAATTCCTGCTTCCAGGTAATGAATCTTGTTCTTCTGCAGCGTCAGAGCTAAAACCAGACCCTTGTCCTTCACTTTGTTTTGTCAGCACAAACAAACACAGCCACCAATTTCTGACCATTCACAAAGTAAGTTCTTATGCACTGCAAAAAATGTCTTTCTAACCAAGTTTTAAAATCTTATATCCAGCCAAAAAAAAAATCTATTTGATCTTGTTTTGAGACTGATTTACTAAACAAGAACTGATTGTGTAAGAATATTAATCCTGTTTTCAGAATGTGTAAGATTATTTGTCTTGTTAGCGTGAAAATTTGACAGAAATTAAGTCAAAAATTTCTGACAATGGAGTAAGAAAATTTGACTAGATTATTGAAATACTTGATTTGACTCAATTTTTCCTTATTTCAAGAATCTTACCAAGTAAAATTTTCTTACTCTTTTGGCAAAAATTTTTGACTTAATTTGAGTCAAATTTTCAAGCTAACAAGACAAATAAGTTCAAATCAGTTCTTGTTTAGTAAATCAGTCTCAAAACAAGATCAAAAAGACTTTTTGCAGTGTGTGGAGGGCGTAAAAAGTTGCAGCAGGTTGTGACGAGAAGGGGCAGCAGATTCAAAGCTGCAAACAGAATGATGCAGTTTTCGTCCTGCAACGAGATCTGATTTCGGCAGTTCAGATGGACAAAGCAGAGGCCTTTACGCTGCAGGTTTACTTGTGGTTCCTAGTTTCCAAAAGTAGAGCGGTAGGCAGAGCTTTCAGTTCTCAAGCTCCTCTCTTGTGAAACCAACTTCCAGTGAGACTGACACTCTGCTTTTAAGGCTAGACTTAAGGGTTGACTTGTGTTTCCTGAGGTATCTGTTATTTATGCTGCTATAAGCTTAGACTGCTGGATGATAACTAACTACATTTCCTCATTAAGTTAGTCTTTTCTATCACATTTTGACAGTTAAATTTGCAACCAAAAATAAAATAGTACAAAAAGCCACTTTGGTAATACTGCCTAAATCCTAATTTAAAGCACAACTTTATTATACATGTTAACAATAAATCCACTGCTGTTTTATAAAGATATGACAGTTTTCCATAGACAGAAGCACATAAAAGCATCCAGAAGAGACAGTAAAGGACTGAACACGTTTAGACTGAAGGTCCAACCTGTGGCCTGAGCCACTCTTTGCAGACATGTAAAACATCGAGAGTAAAATGGTTACAAAAGGGCTCAGAACTTGGTTTCATGACAGAACTCGGAATGACGACACATTAAAGGAGCCAAACAAAAAACACTTTTCTGCTATAAATTGTTTTTACAGTCTTGCTGTGAAAAAAATGGAAACTAATATTTAGATATTTGAAGGTTTAACTTGCTGAAGTTAGACCTTAATAACTATTTCTAAAGTTACAGTGAAAAAAGATCCCACAATTATAATCAATGTGGAAATAAAATTATCTGGTAATATTGAAGGTATAAAAGCAGTTTAGTCCAGATAACACAGTCCCAAATATTGTCTGTCCTGGTTATTGCATGCAGTTTATGACACAAGTACACTTTAACATTTTAAAGTCAATCCTTTAACAAGTAATTTTCTCTTTACAACAATATCCACAACGGTTTCAACTAATCATTGTGTTCCTAAAAACCAAACTAAACAACAGCCAACAGTCATGGTGTGTCTACAGATTTTCATGTTAATCTTTGGGAGCCTGAAGGTGCCAGATTGTTGCAACAAAATACAAATAAATCCATTAAAAAAAAGACACAAAAAGAGAAGTTACTAAAGTCCACTTCAGTTTCCGGGTTTCTCTTAATGTCAGCAGGAAAATCGAGCCGTCGCCCATTTAGTTTCAACAAGTTTTACTTTAGGAAGTTTTTTTGATGTCCGGAGTCAGGAGTTTGGTGAACTCATGTCCAAACAGGTCTAAGAGCCGTGGAGGCACATTGGTTTACCAGCAAAGACAGGATTCAGTCCATCGTTCTGTCTTCTCACTGCCGTAAAAAAAAATAACACAAACAGGGATGTCGTTTGGAAGACTTCCCGCCACAAAGGGAAGGTTGTGCTGTTTCTTTATCAAAACTGTTCCTTCAAACAGAAAAAAAGAACACTTTAGGGAAAGTCTACCTAAACGTATTTTGAAGGATTTTAGTCTTTTGAAGGCATTTATTTAACCGGTATGTTTGTCGGCAAATTTCATGGAGGCAAGAAACAAACAAGCCCCAGCTTACAATTTACAGAAGAGTCTCCACAAAGTGCAAATCATGAGTTCAGTCAATCATTTGAGCAAAGCAGGTCAGAGGAGAAGGGATCGATGGGGTTCATTTAGGTAGAGGCGAAACAAGAGATGGGAAGAAACAGCTTCCATCAATGAAAGCAATACAAACAAATACAAGATTTTTTTTTTTTTAATCAACAACGGGGCTCATTTTGGTGCAAAAAATGGTTCATGATTGTTCTAATTTTTTTCAGCCATGTAAACTTCTAGCCATGGAACACAAACTGTATATTATTAGAAAAATTGACACACTCATTGTGAAAACACCAAGGATAGAAAAAAAGGCAAAATACTGGTTAGTTTAGTCATACAAAACAAGTTTGGTCTCTCAGAGCCATTTCATGGTTTAAAGTGAGACTAAGGTGCCTAATCAGGATTTATTCCACCTCAAACTCAAGTGGACAAAGTGCATTTTGAAGTTTAGTTTAGGTGCTTTTAACATTTTATCTTTCAGTGCAGAATGGGTTCAGATTATAAATTACTGTTAAACCAGTGTCTCCTACAGCACGGGGCTGGGAATGAATAAACTACAGGCTTTGTGTCAGTGACTGAACAGTTGTGTCAAAAACATCACTTATGGATCAATTTCCTCACAAACCACCCTGGATCTGCAGCAAAAGCATCGTTTGTTTGATTGATTCAGGAACTCACCTAACAGTGGTCATGATTTAGTTTACAGACAGATTCTTCTTGTGGATCAGTGCTCAGGAGGCAACATTTTGGCACAAGATTCCCATTTGAATACGAGCTCAGAATGTTTTCCATGAAACAGTGAGTTTAAAGATATTCTGTGGCATTTAATAGCATTGTAACATTGGCATCAATCAGAATGAAGATACTTTTTCTGTCACATTTTTTCCTCACACTAATTTGAGACTAAAGCTACAGCAGTGATACATTCACTACCAGCTCCTTATTTAGGTCTGTTATCCGTCAGGATCGGTGGGGTCACGTCCATGATTTCGGTATTTAATCCACGCTCAGCATTAATGTGAATAAATTACTCTCATGGATATATTGCAGCAAACAAATAATAAAATATATTACGTATAAAGACAACGATAAAAGGTGTGAGATCTACTCAAATGAAACAAACGGGGTTAATATGAATCTCAACTTTCTAAAACTAAGTGGTTGATTTAAAAACCACACATTTTACACCAGTTTTAAGCAGATAAATAATGTGGTCGGCTTTAAACAGATTAACTTGTGAACATGGTCACATTCAGCATTTTACAGTTGTGCACCTACTCAGCTGTTAGGCTGCTAAGGACACAGGGGTGGGGTAAAAAGGCCTGATCTGAGACCAGCTTAAAAAAATGCTAAATCAATAATTGGTGAAAAATTATGAAGTACACAATTCAGTGCTTTATAAAGATTTCAACTATTGTTAAAAGACAAAAAAAAAAAAAAGTCATGATTCTGTTTTTGTTTTTACTCAAACTTTTAGAAATGTATGCTTGGTCTAAAACAAATCACTGATTATTATTATTATTGTTATTATTATTATTATTATTATTATTATTATTAATCCTTAGTGGGGACTTGCTTTGGATTAAAACACAGAACTTTGCTGTATTTTTTTCATTAGTTATTGTTTAGCAACTGCTTTATAAGCTTTATAAAAGTTTGCATCTTGTTAAAATGCTCCTAACAGTGTTGGGGAAGTGAACAGGCTAAAGCTAATCGTTTGTGTTTTAGAGTCACGTGGACTTGATTCAAACACTGTTCTCTGGTTCGTTAGTAAGTGTTTGTGTGAAATCAGTGTAAAAACAAAGTCAAATAAGAAAAAGACTCAGTTTAAGCTCACGGTCTTACAGCATTGATCAGAGCAGTACTGCAACAGTCCATTTTCACTGCGGGGGGAGGCTCACGCTAGTCCTCCGAGACAGATAAACTTTTTCTGACGCTACGGGACGGCTCCCAAAGCTCGCTGTCGTCGGTTTCATCGCCGTCATCCTCGTCGTACTCTTCGTCGTCGTCGTCATCTCCCAGACCCGAGCCGGCTTGCTCCTTGGCGGCTGCTGACCTCTCGCCCTGCATCTCTCCTTCATCATCCTTTGTCGATTTGTTTCCTTCGGTTCTTCCAGCCTCCGGCTCCAGGAAGGGATTAGATCCCACCTTCAGACGTCGCTGGACTTCTGCAAACCACTCCCTGACCTTTAACAGACAAGAGACACAGCTGAGTGGAGCGCTCGCCTTCTGTGGAGTGTTAGGATTTTAGAATTGTTTGATCATAACACAAATCTAAAAAAAAAAAACAAGTTTATGAGAACAAACTTTTTAAAGTACATGTCCCCGTGTTTTTACCTATGTCACTACTTTATTTACCACCATCACAAAAACTATACTTTTGTAGCTTCAAACTAAAAAAGTTTGCTAACTCTTAATAAAAACAATTTTTTTTGGGCTCCAGTGAAAAGTGGTGGTGCTTTAAAACTAAATGTTACTTGTGTACAATTAACACCACAAGTGTACTGTAATAAACAAAACAAAGGACTGAAGTTTACAACTATATTCAGAGTCAACTGGATTACATGTTGGTATGGAGCCCATTTTCACCTGCTGTTACCATTTTATTTTTAGATTAGTTAATCCTCAAAAGGTACTTTATGGCAAAAAAAAGCTTCTTGGGGGAAAATTCAACCAACTTACTTAACTGCTGAAACCTATTTAATAGTATTTTTGTCCACCATTAACTTGTTAATCTTTCAGAGCTATCAAAGCCCGAGAAAAAATAAAATAAAGGACTTTAGAAGTTTCACTATTAATTTAAATAAACTCCACAATTCAGTTCTTCAGAAATTGACCAAATATTTATTTTAAGGTAATTTTGAACACAAAAACAGCCCAATTTGATTTTGACATTTTTCTAGCCCCCAGATTCTCCAGATCTGGTAGCTGAAAATGATGCCTTATATTCAGTCAAACTTGAACAACTTGGATCGGTGTTGACCATGGAGGGTTTTTGGTTCCTCTTTATTTTTTTCATATTTAATAATTATTTTTCCTAAAGCTTAACTTAAGTATAACGCCAGTGTGTGTCCAGTCCATCTGCTAATGATGCCATGTTTTCAGTCAAGCCAGACTCCAGGCAGGCACCGATGATTCTTTAGCCTGAATGCATGGACCTCTGTTGTTTTGCACCAAATGTTTTCTTGTGCACAACAGAAATGGCTTTTTTGCATTTTGCAAATGAACTAAAACTATTTTGTTGGATGAGATGAGAGATTGGGTTTGAGAGCAACTTGCCACTAAGGACGCACTGTGTCTATAACGTTCCAGCCCCTTGAAGTAAAGCATAATGATATTGCAGAAAGCAGCGTTTTGTTTTTATGATATGACAAATATGGGAATTTTTAATGGATTGCAATAGGATTAAAATTTTCCCCTAAGGAGCAATAAAGGGCAATAACAGTATTGGGAGTTTACAGGAGCACTTTTAAGCTTGGTCAGGAAGAATCGTATTTTTCGACAGCACAAAAAATTGAAAAATAAATAAAAAACACGAACAAAAATATACGTGTGACTGATTTTACCTCATGAGACTTTTTAAGGGTTTAAAGGTTGGTCGACATGGACTAATTTTATGGAGTACAGGGACAAATGGAGACAATAAAAAAGTACAGAAGAAAAAAGGGGACCTTACTAAGACAAAGTGAACCCAGGGAAGCAGATAAACACACAGCTACACACTGACTAAATCCATCACCTACAGTCAGGTCTACAAACCGTTTGTCAGCAGAGTGAATGCACTTTGGATCCAAGGTCCATCCACAGACTACAAATACAAGGAGATTAATGAACATTTCTGCAAAGACTGATTATTAAGTCGCTAATTAATAAATTGTGGTTGTGCCAAAATCAGATTTTCTGACAGCCCTTTTTAGCCCACTGAAGTAAAACTATATTAAAATAGACAAGTGTCGAAAAGTATGGATACAATGAGATAAAAACCTTCTTTTTAAATAAATCTTATAGTCTGATAACGTCAGTACCTGCTCATAGCTCATGTTGGTTTTGGTGACGAGCTCATCCAGATCTTGTTCATTGAGGAAGTGGTGCTTCAAGTAGTACTCCTTGAGGATTTCCCTCCCGGTCTTAAACTTCTTTGACGGTGGTGATCTGTTAACGTCTGCACCGGGAGAAGAGGAGGACCTCTTTGACTGCCTTTTGATTTTGGAGCGCCCCCATCCGCGGTTCCGACCTCGTCTTTTCCGACTGCCGCCTCCCGTTTTGCTGCCAGCCGGTCTGTTGATGTTGGCGCTTTGGTACTGAAAGAACCATTTCAGGTTTCCATTCTTCCAGGAGTAGCGGGAGTCGCCGAACCAGCTGACGATGTAATGTCGAGGAAGGCCGGTCTCGTCTGACAGCTGATCGTACTCCTCCGGCGTGGGCCACTGTGTCCGCACAAAGGCACTTTTCAGAATGTGGAGCTGCTCTGGAGACTTTTTACTTTTTTCTTTTAGGTCTTTTTTCCTGCTGCCGGGAGGAGTCTGACTCTCCCTTCGAGATGAGGAGGCGGATGGAAGAGAAGTGGAAGCTCCTCCCGCCTCTTCTCCCTCTCCTGCTCCTCTGCCGTCTGTTTCCGCTTTCCCTCCCTCAGAGGATTCAGGGGAGGAATCATTCACAGCGGGCGTCTTTTTCCTCTCTGTGAACCAGGCATCGATCTCCCTGCGCGTGAGTTTGGTCTCCGTCCTCAGACGGCTCAGCTCGTCATCTGTTGGGCTGCTGCTCTTCTCGAAGCTTTCCTCCAGAACAACCAGCTGCTCGGGCGTCTTCTCTTTAAACTTCTGCAGGGTGAAGTCTGGGAAAGGGTTCCATGTTTTGGCCCGGGTCTCCTTGTCCTTCACAGGGGGGGTAACTGGAGGATGGGGAGAGGTGGGGGTCTCGTCACTCGAGTCAATGACGATGGGGATGTTTGCAGCGCTGCCTGCACCGCTCCCTCCTCTACCCCCTCCGTTGTGGAAAACAATCACGTGGCTGTTTTTGGAGTTGCGCTGGTTGTAGCGGGTGTCGCTGAACCATTTTTTGATCTCACCTTTAGTCAGGTTGGTGAGTTTCATCAGCCGAGCGATCTCCGCATCAGTGACAAAGTGGTTTTTCAGGTAGCTGGCTTTCAGCTCCGCCAACTGCTCTTTGGACTTCTTTGGCCGCATGCTGAATGCATCAGCGCTGAGGGCCGAGTTCTCCTTAGGAAGGGAGAGAAGAAGTTATCTGTAACACTTTTTTGCCCATTTTAAACACTAAAAGTCAAACACAAACATGGGTCAGAGAAATCAGAAACTTTGTGCCCCAACCTGTGGAGACAGAGAGGGAGGCTGGACTGTGGTGGCCCGTTTCAGTTCACTGTTTGCCAAAGTGGACTGACAGGAAACTCTGCTGGAGCTCTGAGACTGACAGGGCAGCCCTGCCACAGTCAAGGTGATGGGACTGGTCACAGGAAGAATTCCCCCTGGACCAACCTACAAACAAACAGACAAAATGTTGTGCAAAGTGACCAAGGAGTTTATATAGAATAGCTGGAGTGCGCAAAAACCAGGTGACCGTGTGATCGGCTGGTAAAGCTAACGGCTAACGCTAAACGGGCAAGAGTCTGGATTTACCATTATTGTACATGTTGAGAACAGAGCAGAAAAAAAGGACTGACGATGTAGAAATCATTAAAACTATTAATAATAATATTAAC